>JBAMYA010000130.1:0-18573 GCA_037176975.1 Arrhamphus sclerolepis | reverse complement strand
GAATTCTTGCTCCCAGAGGCTGTATAGACTTGATTAGATAAACTTCCTATTTTAGTTTGTGGTTGTCATTTTAAACATTCATCCATCCATCCATCATCTATACCCACTTATTCCTGTGCAAGGTCACAGGGATCTACAGGAGCCTGAGCAGGCGAAAGGCAGGGAAACACCCAGGAGCAGTCGCTACAGGTCCTCATGTACACAAACAACCACACACTCATTCCTATGAGCATTTTAAAGAGTGACTGTTTAAAGCTGATTGGTCAAACCTTTTTTTTTTCTTTTTGCTGTAGTTGTTTTGGGAGGACATGTCATTGCATTATTTGTACCATGCAGAAAGAAGCTCAAGTCTCCTGGGAGCAACTTGAATCATGTTTTCTTCACTCGATGAAAAATACATGTCTGCTAAAACCCTCCTGCTAAAGATGGTAAACATTTCTTTCATGACAATTTCATGATCTTCCATGGAAACACAGTGGGTTCTGTGTGCACTTCTTTCATGTGTCTCTGGTCTGTTCCAAACTCTAAAATCCAAAACGATTTCTAAAGTCTATTGACCCACTGTGTATATTTCACCACTGTGGATATACACACCAGTGTGTTTATTTCACTCTTGTTGTACCTGTAACAAGAACAAGGATAGATAAAGCAAAGACAACTTTAAGTAATGATTAGTTACTCAAACTGGTGATGTTACTATAGGTCAAATAAATCCTTTTGAAGAAAATCTTAACTGATTTTCAGAATAAAAACACTTGACTCTCCTGATTCTCCTGTTTCAAAAGAACACACATTTCAGCAGCAATGAATGTATCTGATGTCTCCTTCGTTAATGTAGAAAAAATAATAGGTGAATGTTGCCTTGCTTAGGATGAACTGTAGACTAGCAGAGGTGTGAACAGGCACAAAAACCACGAAGAACCACGTGTCCCACATGCTACACGAAGAATGTTATAGTAAAAGTTGCATCTATGCCTTTCTGAGGCATGAAGATACCATTTCACTTGCACAGCTTCTAATTGGCTAATTCTGCTCTTTAGAGGCTTAATCAATTCAAGGAAAAAGACTTCAGGACACCTTCAAGTTTTAACAAGTCGACAAGAGACAGCACTCTGGTAAAGTTACTATGAGTTTAATTTACAAGGTGGTCAATAAGAGAAATCAATAGTTCCTGGCAAAACGTCTTAAAGCTTTTAAATATAACACAGTGTACATTTAGAGATGTTAAACACCGAACTGATATTTGAATTCATTCATATCAGGTGTCTTTAGTTTAGAGGTATATGGCTTGCAGTGAGAGTGCAGCGATCTGACCACACTGTCCATGAGATTGAGTGCCTCTATTTGGATGAAGCAATCCAGAGGAGGTTTTTGCTTTAGTCACAGGGGAGAGCCTCCCCCAGGAGCTCTTCATCATCCCCTACAACCACTTTCACAGGTTAATGAATAGAGAAAATACACTCAGGACTTTCTCACTGAGGAGCCTGGGTTTGCAGTTTACAGAACATCTTTAAATTGATGGCTGCAGACAAGGACACTGCTGAAGTTTGTATTTGCACATACATCCCTGTGTATTATTGTTGATGGATTCGGTCAGAGTCTGCACAGCCTTTGTTCAGCTAAGTAACACAAAGCACCAGCTGAACATGTTAGAATCTCACAGACAGGTGCAAACAATGTCTCTGTAATTTCCATCATGAGCCACTGTGGCATAAAAAGAAAATATGGGCAGGCATTAAGAGATTTGCTGAAGCATCCTTTTCAGCACTAAAGAGAAGTCCTTCTTTATGACTTGTAGGGCCAACAAGAACATAAACAGCACAACTGGCAGCTGACTGATAACTCACCCTTGAGAGAGACGGTAAAAGCACCTTGATAATTGTGTTTTGTGAACCATGATGCCACTTTGATCCATTCATGTCTGATAAAGACATCAAAAAGTCCTCACAGGTCAAATGCATTTCTGTGTTATTGTGACTATCACACTTTCTCCTTCCTTCTCTGTCTTCAGCTCTAACATCTTTATTACATTTACTCAGACATGTTTCACCCTGATGGAAGCCCATTAGTTGCTGATGCTTTCAGCTTGACATGTTCTCCTAATTGGGCACAGGTCATGACAGAAAGCTCTGGCCTTGGCTTTCTAGAGATGTTTGGGGAGAGCAGAGGAGTGACACTATGGTTCATAGACGTGATGATTTCATTTTATTCCAAGTCACAGCAATCACTCTTTTTTTCTCTCTGTACTTGCAAGTAAACTGTATGTAATAAATCTTTGCAGTAAAAATATTGATAAAATTATTGATAATTTAACATAAAGACAAATTTAAAAATGAATATCTCCCTTTAATTTTCTCTGACACATATTGAATTTGGCAATAATGTTACATTCAGCTGTTTTAATTATATTTCCGCTAGGCTGCTTTATTTTAACCTCCATAACCTTCTTGAAGTAGGAAACCGCTGTGATTGTAGGCTACAATCATAAGGTCAAGGTTATTTTATTAATATCCTTTGGTAAATTCAGTTTGCAGTGAGTTGACCTCATTATACGTTAAACATGTATGCATAAATGCCACCTATAAAAAATAAAAAAAGTGTTCGTGACCGAACCCTCAGGTGACTTATGAGCAGGCAAATATCATCAGCTGATATTAGCTGTTTCCAGATTTATCAGTGTCGGTTTTATAATGGCCAGTCGTGTTTTGAAACTCCACAAAGAGAACTTTAATATAATTTTCAAAGTGATATTTGTTGAGAAAATGAAGCAAGTTTATTTTAAAACATTATGTCTTAGTGACTCATAAAAAGCATGTTTTGTGTTTCTGGAAGAACACAATATATCAGACAATATATCAGAATATGAGTTTTTTAAAAAATCACATATTGATTGGGTCGCATTAGTTACAATAGAAATTAAAAGATAATTGGGATGAAAAAAAGTTGAATTGTGAATATCAGACTTTTCCAAAAGTAAAGAGTCTTAACGATCACAAAATGGATTACCGTAAAACATCTAACAGTGAGTGTTTATCCAACTGCATCCAGCATTTAATGGATCTTGTGTAGTTTCAACCAGCACTAGTGGCTGTGACAAAAGAACAAAGTAGCTGCGTCACAGCTAATTTAGCTTTCATTCATGCAAACAGCTTTTTTTTGTAATGCTTTGACAGCATTTTACAGGCAAAATTCCACATTTGTCAGTTTGTTTTTGGTGATTCAGTCTGTTCATGTTACTCTGAGTCATGGATAAACCAAAATTTTCATAAAACCTTGTCCTTCTTTGGACTGGGTTTCCCAGATGTCCTCTCGCTTTTGTTCATCCTCCCTATCGCTAGATATGATCCCTCGGAGAGGAGATGATATTATAATCCTCAGGCTGCAGCCTCTTCACAGCTGCACATCGATATCTTCCATCTACCTTTGATGTTCTATAAATAGCTAAACCTTTCACTGTGATAATGAACTTCTTGTTGAAAATGTTTTCATGACTGGTGTTGACTGGAATAAACAGAGCTGAACTGACATTTCTCATTGGAGTACACTCACCCCTACGGCTTCACACAAAGCACCATCAACATGATATAATATCATATTACAATGCACACTAGATGTGGAGATGGGGTCAACAGATTACATGCGGTAAACTTGGCTTTAAATCTGTCCTGTACACTTGCAATCGCATTCACAGGCTGTAAAAAAAAAAATAAATAAAAAATAAAAAAAAAGGCCACTTTCCTCAGCAAGCTGACATTTCACAAAAGCCAAAATTTAAATGTCACCATGTGAGGCGAGCAACTGTGTCATGTATCTAATATAGCTCATGGTCTGGCAGAACTGCGCTGCTGTTCGATCAGCTCACCACAGGGCATGTTTACTGCAGCAAAAATAAGAGGAAAAGATTGGCAGTTAATAAGTCCCAGGGCTTCCTGGTTTAGTGTAGAGACATGTTATACAGATTAACGCTTTTATTAAATGGCGTATATTAAAAAGGTGTAAACAGTATGACAGTGTGACATGACAGGTAATATTCTAACTTTGACCATGTGTGCTCTACGACTGTCCTTTCCTACATGATGAAACCTCCAAATGCTTCTTTATTCGTAACAGTGTGAAGTGAGGTATTGATCTGCAAACACATCTGATTCTCACGCCGAGGTTTATCAGAACATCTGGATTTGCTCAAGCAGCTCTGGCTTGTATTTTTGCAACAGCGCTTGCTTTTATAGTCAGACCTTCACCCTCTTTGCTCGATACTGTGAAGGTCTTACAGTTAATGCAACTGTGTTGCTGCAGAGGGCTGTTTGACCTACTTTTTCCTTTTTGTCCAAAGCAGTTAACAGAGAATGTGCTGCACAAAGTATATAACTACTGACAATGTGTTTCATTTAAAAGAGTCAAAGGCTTATTTCATTTTGAACTGGACACATACAACCATACATTATAAAAGCAGGGGTTTGGTGAGGATAAGCTGATCTCAGAAAAGCATGACAGTAAAAGGTCAGTAAAGAGTTTTCATATTTCATGCAAGCACCATGTAAATGTTTTGGAAACCCACAAGCTACTTTTATTAAAGAGACAGATTCTAATCAGCTTGTTATACTTGCAGCTTTTTCACAGCCATTGTCACAAAAGGCCAGGTGATGCAAATTTCAGTGCTGCGTTTCAGTCTGTTTGACTGAAAGCACTCTGATTAAAATTAAAATATGTCCTTCAAGTACAGAAGCATCATCAGTTCATAATAGAGTGTAATTTACATACACAATGAAGCTTACATTGAGTTTAGAGAGGCCAAAAATAATGCAAAAAAAAAAAAGAGAGAGAAAGACATGCTTAACTGCAAGACTTTAAGAGACACTGAGCTGACTTTGGACTGACGGTGAACTGTTGTAGTTTGAAGTCTTGCGTGCAGAAATATGACCTTAAAGAAATAGCCATCAGCAATAAGCTTTCTGTGTCAGAATTTTCTAAATAAAAATCAAAAAAAAGTCTCCTGAAATCTTGAGATTAAAGAAGGGACTCCAACAAAGAAAGATAAAGTAGATAGAGTGAAATAAAAGTCTGTCCCATGTCCAGAAAGCTGCTCATTGGTGTCCTGTCACTACTCAGTAAAGATGAATTTCAATCAAATACAAATTCTGGAAGTAAAGCCTCTTGTTTCGTGCGCATCACCAGGCATGTATCTAAAAGTTTGATGTTACAGCCACATCCAAAGTTTATTTCAATGTTACTCCTTTGTTGTACTTAAATTTAAAAAAAAAAAAAAAAATCTAATTCTCATTTTCCCAATTCTCATTTGTCCATTCACTGTCCTGATATGCAAACAGCGAGGGGTCATGAAGAAGTGGCCACTGTCAGTTTTTGTTTTTGGATACTTTGATCTGATGATGTTACAGCAGCAGCGCTGAGGAGAAACGTCCTACAGGATGTGGTGATAACACCAGCGTTGGACGCTTTCAAGTGATTAGAATTAGGCCCAAGATCAACATTTGTGATTCATGACAGTTTTCCCACAGAAAAACAATAAAATCCATGTGATAGGAGCGATTTGTTACATGTAATGGACACCAGACGTGAACATCACTCTTGAACTGATACTAGTCCAGACAATACAGACAAAACAACAAGCACAAAGCAAAAGATTAAACTGTATAAAAGATTGAAATAGAAAATCCACAATAACGTTTTAAAGATGAGAATCATCTTCCCTTCAAGCTGTTTGGAAGTGATGTTTTTGCTTTGTCAGTGATTGGAAGTGATTCTTAAGCCCCCAAAAAAGACAACATTCTGGGCCATAATTAAAAAGGAAGTAATCATCAAATAAAATCCTGCAAATCTGCAAACTGGACATATTTTGTGTTTTTTCTACTTTATTAATGTAACATCCTGTGATGGACTGGAGACCTGTCCAGGGTGTACCCCTGCCTTTCGCCCGAAGTGAGCTGGGATAGGCTCCAGCAGACCCCCGTGACCCTGAACAGGAAATAACGGGTATAGATAATGGATGGATGGATGGATGGATGATCTGGTAGAAAGAAATTATCCCAAGAGCATGATAGGACAGGGAATGTTCTCATTCCAAAGGAGGAAGAGTTGCCAGTTCTGGATGATTTCTCTGTTAAATGTAGAAGGGAAGGTTTTCTTCAGTGTTGTTGCCCAGAGATTATTGAGGTACTGAGACAAGAATGCTTTAATAGCACAGTGCAAAAGGCAGGGATACCAGTGTAACCCACTCCTGGGTAAGTACACCTTTGCTTCGTGAGGAGGGGAGTTCAAGAGCAATGAGCAGACACACACCAAGGTGAAAGTTATTTAAATGATAGTAAACATGTATGATTTAACAAGGTGCAATTAAATTTAAACATGTAAGGAAATAAAGTGGGCCCTTTGAAAAGAAATAATAGTCTTTTAAGTTGGATTGTAGTGTTCCTTGAATTGAAATGAAAGTTCTTTTCCAATCCTCCTTTTTGTATAAAGTCAAATGTCAATTAGTTAAGTCAAATAGTCACGTGTGTAGATATCCCAGGGGTGATGACCAGTGGAGTAACTGGTACTATCCTTCCACAAAACAGATAGGGCATCTGGCTCCTTCAGTGGACAGAAATCAAGCTGGGTTGGCTCACCATCTATTGAGATCAAATAATCTTCTTCCAGAACTTTCAAATCCAACAAAACTTGACCTGCATTCACAACTAGGTTATAACTTTGTGTTAAGTGACCTAACTCTTTTCCCTAATGCAGGTTGCTTTTATATTCATTTATACAGAACAGAATATACTTCTACATGCTGAAAAGTAGTGAACACCATTCAGTTAACCAATGCAAATTAATCAGATTACCTTGAATTCAAATAAGTGCTTCAAATCACAACTGCAGTGAGCTTACGATTGTACCAAAAGATAATCAGTTTATTCGACTATTTGAATAAACACTTTTAATTAGCAACTCATATGCATTTTACATATGAAACATAAACTCAGAATTAGGTTTTTTCTTTCAATACAAAAATAAAAGCTTATTTCATTTAATTGGTAACTTTAAGTTCACCACTCATAGTAAAAGTAATAACAAAAATACACATCTTTCTTTTTTTTTTCTCAAAGCATTTCTTAGCACTTGTTCAACTAAAATGTGACATAAGTGATTAAGGCTGTTAAATAACATAGGATGAAAAGACTAGTTTACCGAGACAATGTTGTAACAAAGAAAAACTTGATGAATTTGGCACCCATCTTCATCAAAAACCATTCAAACATTTGCAGTACCTTAATTATACGTTCCAAAAAAAGAACTTCAGTGTCTTCATCAAATTATTTATGCGTTTCAGTTCAGCTCCTCCAGAAATTAGGTAAATATGGCACCTGCAAAATAGCTGTCTCGCTTCTCTTGCACCTGATTCCAACTACCAGATTTAACCGTAATGCATCACAAAGGATCCGGTTTTCAAAATAAAAGTACCTAATCGTAATTTAGACAGTAAAAATCTCTCTCTTTATCAAACAGATCTTTTTGATAATGACAGCTAAATTCGTATGGACTTTCTTATCAAAATGTTAATCTTTAACTATGTATTACTTCTTTTCTTAGTCTATTTATCAGCCTGGTTACACCTGGTCTTTCAGGGTGTTTGCAGCATACAGGTATGATGTGGGAGCAGATTCAGGCAGCTAAGATTGAGAAGAGGTTCTGTGGTTCTGTGTCACAACTGATAGGAAGTTTGTTATTGATGAGGAGGAAATTATAACACTTAGACCAGTAAGTAGTTTAGGTAGATGATACAATGTTGATTTGAGTGATAGAGAGCAGGTAGAGCAAGTTTGGAAGCATGTTGATGAAGGTCTGGGTAGAATAGATAAGTCAGGCCAGAAAAAGTATGAGTTTGCAGACAGCTGCCACTGTACAGTGCAAAGTATATAGCAGTTATATAAACAAAAGAATCATACAATATTTACAACAGAAAAAAAAAAAACCCTCTCAGTCTATACAAAATTTGCAGTTTAAATAAGTAAGGAGAACAATAGCAGTTAAAAGTTAATACAAAAATACAAGTACAAGAAAAAATAAACAGTTTGGAATTGTTGTAGTGAAATTCACCCTTGGTCATATTGACATTGCATGATGAAACTGCACTTGCACTGTGCAGAGTGCAACACTGCACTGTGAACATGAGGTATATTGCAGTATGAGATTGTTTATTGTACAGAGTCGATGGTTGACCATAAGCTTGTCTTCAAGGTCTACACAAGTCTATCAATGACCCACTAATTAGAGCCTGGTGTGTTTGAGCAGGGAAACATCTAAATGCAGAACTGTGTTACCTGAGGACCAGGATTGAAGAACACTGCTTTACAGAACAGGTTTCTTGTTTATCTTAATATCTCACTTATTTGGGGGTGAATGCCAAAGGAGGTATTGGGAGATCCAGGTTCTTAGTCTCCTGACAAACTGCCTCTGTAAGTTTCCCAGTGTGCATGTTCAGTTGTTTTGACGGTCATCACAGCAATGGTTTTGGCAAATATAGTGTACAAATACAATTAATGCACATAGGTCTTCACATTCAATGTTGTTTGAGTGATGTTCAACCTTGGGCAGTCGCTGCATTCAGATCATGGTTACTGTTTCATGTTCAGTGCCATGTGCTCGGGGGTTATGCTCTGGATTTCTAAAGCGCATAGAGATGACTTGTCATGAACAGGCGCTATATGAATTGTGCATCCAGCTCAGGTTTTCTGAACATGAAAAATTCAAAACCCTCTGGCGCACAGGGATGAAAGAGAAAGGAAGAAGAGAAGAAGAAAGCCCTTACAAAGGTATGTATTTATATTTATCAAATTATTTTTTTGTGTGCTAGGAAGTTATTGTCATTACCGATGTATTATTGCTCCGCTAAGTGAGGCTAGTAAGCTAGCTCGGTAAGTAGAACTACCAAGTACTACTTCCCAATATACATCTTAAAACACTGAGGGTTTGGTGTAGCAGTTAGCTGCTAGCGATAGCTAGCTTGTCTGCCTGTCTCGAGTAGTGGTAGGTATCTAGCTAACTGTAGGCTACTACCAAAGGAAAACTATGTAACATCAGTTTTTATGCAAGCGGCAAGTAGGGTTCCATCCATTCATCAAAAGCAGCTCTACATGAATAAACATTAGTAAATTTATACTGATATAAATATAGTAAATGTGGTGGTGGTTTATATTATGTATACTTTTTTGTAATATTTTAAACTTGGCAGATGTACTCGGGAAATATTTGCTGACTCAGAGATCTTCACCTGCTGGACAGAGCACGTCCAGTACTCCAGGTTTGTATTTCTCTGAACCTTTGTAGTTATTATTATTGTTAGAAGCAGTAGTAGTAATAGTAGAAGTAGTAGCAGTAGTAGTAGAAGTAGAAGTAGTAGTCGTCATCATTTAGTTTCAAATACATTCTTGGAAAAAGAAATAATGTAAAGTATTTAGCTATTACTGATTATTGTATTATGACTTATAAGATCATTGATAAACTCCTGAAGTTGGTAGCTTACTTACAACATAGATAAGAACAAAATTAAGAAAAGTGTTTTGCCTTGTCATTCTGTATTCCAATGAAAGCATTAACATTGATTTTGCATGTACATTTGGCTGTAGGAGAAGGATTGTCGATTACATGTTCTGCTTCACAACAGCAGCTTGTTTTGGCACACATGAGGGAAGGACCAGCAAGGGAGCACCCATAGATCCCACAGACTAGCCACAACTTTCTGACATGGTGAGGACAAAGGTCAGCAGAGGGCCATGCCAGGTACATGCTGAGTTTTTATTTCCAAAAAGACAGGATGGAAAAAGTTGCCATCATCACCATTTCTTTAGGAAATGAATGGGGAGAAAATCAACAGGAGCTGGCTTATTTATTTAGATTAGATAGAACTTTATTGATCCCTTTGGGAGGTTCCTTCAGGGAAATTAAGTTTCCAACAGCACCATTACAGCAACAACCAATAATATAAAGGGTTAAAATATAAAAAGATATGATAAAGATTACAAAAGATAGTAATGATAAAAAAATAATCGAAAAGTACAGCACAGAGATATTGCACATCATTATTAATGGACTCGTGTAAGATATTGTTGTGTTCAGTTGTACAGTTCTGATGTGGTGGTGGTGCTCCTTCCATTCTCTACCTCCTGATACCCCTCCTCCCCCGCAGAGAGGAGGCGTGAGGGACAGCGGAGTTTTTTAAGTCTGTTAGTCCGGCAGTTGAGAAGAAGTAGTCTGTCACTGAACAGGCTCCTGTCTGCTGATGATGGTGTGCAGAGGGTGACTGGTATCGTCACTGCCACCGTCACCAGAGAGTCCAGCTTCAGGCCCACCACACATTTATTCAAAGGAAAAAGACAGACTCTACCACTTCTACTGCAAGCTCTTTTCACGTAAAGATTACCATCTGATCATTAGTGGAGTTAATGACTGGAAAGATTGCAGTGACATCCTAAAAAATCACAAGAACAGTTCAGAGCATGCACATGGCATCATGGAGGGAACTGGAAACTCATCTCAACAAGGGCCAGAATTAATAGAGTTAAAATGGCACTTGAAATGGCATGACATTCTGACCAGGTTGGTGGCTATAATTCATTCTCTGGCAGAGCGAAATATTGCTCTTAGGGGTCCGACAGACTTTTCCAGAGAAATAATGGCAACTTCCTAAAAGTAGTAGAGCCCTTGTCCAAGTTTGATCCTTAAGACTAAACTTAAGACCTTCCTGTTCAGAAGAGCCTTTTTTGTTTTTAAATATAAAATGTAGTTTTACTACACTTCTTTGTTGTGCTGTATTTTTGTATTTTTCATTGTTTTTAACTTGTTTACTTTTCTGTTGTGTTTTTCTTTTTCTTTTGTAAAGCACTTTGAGTTGCACTTTTAAAAAGGTGCTATATAACTGATGTTTTGAGAGCTTTGGATACAGGGCAGGGGCTTTGTTGATAAAACTGTGTGTTGGGTCCTTTATAAAAAGTTTACTTACACAAAAAAGCCAGAAGTTTGCACAGGTGGTTTCACTGCACATCCCGCCCTCATCACACGTATTCTACCAGGAATGGCCAATGTTGAGGAGGTTATGAATGTTTTTGCATATAAAACAGCTGCTTAATCCACAGTACTGTTGCTAAATCATGGCAGTTGGCACAGTGGCCCTGAAGTAAAAATCACAACAACAAAAGAGAAATCAAAGACAAGGAAAAATTCACTGTAACTGAAATAGTCATGCTTGTGGGTGAGTTAGAGGCCAGAAAAAGTATATTATTTGGTGGTCACAGTGGTGCTAGAAAGAAAAGGAAATCAAGTTAGTGGCAGAATGTCGCTGCTTCTGTAAACCATATAGGTGCCGCAGTGACAGAGGTTTCAGATATCAAAAAAAGTGGTTGAACCTGGAGGTGGAGGCAACAAGGAGACTGGAGTGTCAGCCACAGGTGGGGTCCAGGGCATACCTGAGCCTTCACTGCACGAATAGCCTCCATTCCTGGGCTGGCCAGCGTGTGTGGCATAGTGGTAGAGGAGGAGGAGAGAGACACAGATTTGGCACAAACCACAGAGGAGACCAGTAAAACACAGTTTTGTTTATTAAATGCACAAAATAAACTGGACTTATGACAAGGCACAGTGGACTTTTGTCCCCGGTTACTCTAGAGCTGGAAGAGGTGGGTGGTGAGGAATTTCCTGGCACAGTGAATCCTGGCTATGTTGCTGCGGAGAGTCTTGATGTTTCAAGCACAAATGCGCCCTGAGCGCATGGCACACTTGATAGTGGTCAGAACTGACCGAAACTGTCCTGCAAACGCAGAGGGACCCAATGAATGCCACTACGGAAATCAGGAATGAACTGCAGTAAATATGAGCACTAATGAACATGTGTGACATAATGCCTGATATCTCCAACTCAATTAAATAATTTGTTAAAATAAATAAATTAATTAATTAATAATACAACAACAATAGTGAAATATGCAGCATTACATCTTAACAGAGCACTCCTCTTTGTTGGAATTCTTCATGTCGGGGAGGCGGCTGTACCATGAGTACTTGCTGTGGGGGTGAGAGGCCAGGTGGTAGAGCAGGGGTCTCAAATTCAATTTAGCCAGTGGAGGTTGAGTCTGGGGCTGCATCAAAAAAAATGATTCAATCCTCTGAATCTGTATGATTAACAGTTCTTCAGAACATGAATGGTTCTTCACAGACATGAGTCTGGAGTTGTTAACAAGATGCGAGAGTGTGGATGGAATTCAGGTAGATTTAACCACTTGTTTTTTGTTTGTTTTTTCTTGAGGGAGATTTAATCAATTTAGAATTGTATGACCTTTCAGTTTTATATTATTTGATTTATCCACAAACATAGCCAGCATTAAGTAAAGTAATTAAACACACTCAAGAATTATTCTGTTTGGCTCTTTTATTCTTTTGTGTGTGTGTGTAAATGGGATCTTTGTGTTAAGAACAGACATATTCTTGGTTATCTTATCCAAGCTTCTGTTAAACACAGAAAGAAACTCCCCCTCACAACATTAGTTAGTTGATTAGTTTTAAGAAACTGCAGCAAAAGCTGAATAAGTTTAGTCTTTATCATTATACTAAAGCCTATTGAGTCATTGAAAATTAAAGTTGCAAGATGATTTAGTTTGTTCTTAATTTTAAGTCACGTCTTTTTAATGTTATGAGAAAACATAATTACACTGTTTTGAGACAGATTCTCAAGTCAATTATTTTAAAATGGAGACAGCATCTTGCTTTTGTCCTAAATAAAATGTTGAAATTTTTTCCATTAATTGACAATTTTCCCATTTTCTTGTATAAAAATTTCCACAAAATCAGGTATTTTGATCACACACACACAAAAAAAAGGATTAGTTGTGTTGATCAGCTAACTGTTAGTAACTGGGTTCTATGGGAAACTAACCAGTCAGCTGACTTAAATGGGACCTGATTGTCACTCGATGGGAGTCCGGTGTTCCAACAACCCGGCACGAGCCAATGATTTTTTAATCAAATTTTAAATTTATCTGCCCCTGACAGCTAGTAGCAGTGTAGTGGTAGTAGTAGTGTAGTGGTAGTAGTGGTGGTAGTACCTCCAGCATACCTCTTCTGCGTGCTGTGGGTTTGGAAGGGGATGAGGAGCCAGTGTCTCAGGGTGTATCCACTGTCACCTGCAAGTTGTAACAAGAGTAATTAATATTAGACTTATCCTTATGTTGGATGGCTGTTGTGCTTACCAAGGAGCTAGCTATCACCTGCAGCGCTAGCCTGCAGTCTTTTTCCTACACTACTGTGTCAGGATGAGTCATGTCTTGAGCCAGTAAGAACTATGTTTGAGTTGCAAATAACTTGTACACTGATTGTATGCACCTTTTTAACGGTTCACATAGACAAATTGTCACTTAGGTCCCTTATAGCAACATAAGTGCAGTCATTTGCAGCCAACCCCTTTGTCGCAACATGAGTGCAGTCATTTGCAATCAACCCAACCAGCACCACCTGCTGAATACCTCTCTCCAAACTCTACAAGAAAAAGACAACAGAGAGAAATCTGAGTGAAAACCAAAACACCAGCCCCCTTTAATCAGAGGACCACAGCTAGGACCTCTGACTAATAAGCCAGTCTGGTTCTTCAATGGCACATGTGCCAGATCACCAGATTGTAGGGTTTCAGAAATAAGGACCACCGCATCAACTGTTGATTTGCACTCACAGTGCAGAAAAGTTAGTTGGTTATGATCTGAATATACCACAACAGGAAAAGCACATCCTCCCACATACAAATCAAAATGTTGCAGAGCCCAAATAACACCTAAGGCCTCTTTCTCAATTGTTGCGTAATGTTGAACTTCTTGAAAACAAACAGGATGGTCAACACCTTCCTCATCTGTCTGAAATAAAACTACTTCAGCACCGACTTGACTTGCATCACCTTGTACCTGGACGGGCTGATTCAGTCTTGGAGCAGACAAAACTGGTGCAGTGCTCAAAAGAAGTTTAACATTTTCAAATGCCTTCTGACAGACTGAGGACCATTTAACTGGACTTCACCCTAACGCAAGAACCTCAACTCCTTTTTTGAGATGGGAGGTGGAAAACTATCAATGGCTTGTATTTTTACCCGTACTGACAAAACTTTTCCAACAACCTTCCCCAAAAATGTCACAGTAGCCCTTGCAAACTTACATTTTGCCAAGTTTAATGAAACAGTGCCCAAATACGTAGTACATGTTTAGTCCATGTGTAACTGAAGACTACTACATCATCCAAGAAGACAGCCCAACCTTCCAGCCCAGCAACCACTTTGTCCATCAACCCCTGCAAAGTGGCAGGTGCATTCCAAAGACCAAAACTCATTACAGTATAAGAAAATAACCCACAGGGAATAATAAAGGAAGACACCTCTTGGGCTCGGGCAGAAAAGGGTACTTGATAATAACCCTTGATCAAATCAAATTTACTCACACTTAGCAGGTCCAACCCAAACAACACAATCCTCCATCCAGTGAAGTGGCTAGGAATCAGTTTTTTTTTTTGTGTGTTTGTTTTTTGTAATGCTATTCAGTTATCTGTAATCAGTACAGAATCTGTAAGTGCTATCGGGTTTATTGGCCAACAAACATGGTGAGGCCCAACTGGAACAGGATGGTTTAGCCAGTCCATTCTTCAGTAGATACTGAACTTCTGACTCCAGAAATTCTCTTCTCTGGAGGGACACAATAGAATTGCTGACAGATGGGCTGTGCATCTCCCACATCAATGTCATGCTCAATTAAATGAGTATGTGTTGGAATATCACTTAATATTGCAAGAAAATCTAAAATTTACCACTTTAACTGTTCACTTCTTTCTGCAGATAAATGGCTCAATAGTAGTTTCAAAAAAGACAACATCTCAGAGTTCTTTAGTCTTGGGTGGAACACCATCTGGAGTCTGCACATCCTCATCTAATCTTGCTGTACAGCTCAAATCCACATTCACAGAAGAGGCAACTGCTTTCACATCCCCTTTCTCTTCCATCAAATCAGACTGAAATAAGGGTTCTGTAAATTTACATAACAGAAAAGGAGAGGTGAAGCTGCGGCTCAGGAAACAGCACCTGAGAGGAACTGATTGGTACACCTGTGCTGCATGTGCCAATCAAGGTCCCTCTATTTAAATAGCAGCGCTCTGGAAGAGGAGGACTGCCAGACAAGCAGCCTGCACAGTGCGTATGGTTTTTGCACTGAAAAGTGTGACTCAATTTACAAAAAAAAAAAAAAAAAAAAAAAAGTCTTGTGTGGAGCTGCGGTCACTGATCATTGCCACCAGGGTGCCTGAATCCTTTACACTCCATTTCCCTACAACTGACTAAATGGCAGAAAACCCTGACTAACCTTAGCCTAGTCTTCAGGCCTTACCCCAAGAGATAAGGCACTTTAAGCACCAAAATACAAAACCGTAGCGATGCCCTCAACCCAGACACCACCCCAAAAATAAAAAAAACACTAAAAACAAACAGGGTGATCCAGTCTGTCACCTAAATTGGAGATGCAAACATAATACCAGACAGTCCCTACTTATTACAAACCCCCCAAAAAACCTCTCTCCCCCCTCCAACCAAAAATGCAAAATCCTCACGGTCCTCCAACAACACACATATGGATACCTCAGATATCTCAAAAAGAAAGTAAGGTTCCAAACACCTTCAACTGGCTTCAAAACCTGCAAATAACCTGTAACATGGGTCAGCCAAAGTCAGGGGCATGTACCTGCAACCAGGCCCCCCCCAAAAAAATCAACCAATCAGGCAAAACAGCCCAAGATGTTGACCGGACGAGCCCACACATGTTATGTCCACCAGGCTCGTTTGGTGGGGTAACATAAAAGGAGATCACGCAAGGATTTTCTTACTTGAAACAAAATGATAGTTTATTAGATTATACTAAAAAATAAAACCCAAAAAGGAATACCTGAAATGAAAAACCAAATTCAGGTTAACCCAAAACTCATATGAATAAGCAAAAACCAAATGGGGATCAGGAGAGAGAAAAAGAGACCCCCGTGTGCTGCATGTGTGGCAGCTTTTAAGCAACAGACAGCAATCAACCCAACCAGCAGCACCTGCCGAACACAGAAGGACAATCCACCAATCAAGCCCGTATGGTAGAGTGGTAATGGCACCCTGCCTGGAGTTTGCCAAAATGCACCTGAAGGACTCTCAGACCATGAGAAATAAAATTCTCTGATCTGAGACAAAGATTGAACTCTTTGACATGAATGCCAGTGTCATGTTTGGAGGAAACCAGGGACTGCTTATCATGTGGCCAATATCATCCCTACAGTGAAGCATGGTGGTGGCAGCATCATGTTGTGGGGATACTTTTCAGTGGCAGGAACTGGAAGATAGAGGGAAAAATGAATGCAGCAATGACATCCTGGATGAAAACTTGCTCCAGAGTGCTCTTGACCACAGACTGTCCTGATCCCAATGGATCCAATCCCAAGCCAGCCAAGATATCAAAGGAGTGGTTTCAGGATAACTCTGTGAATGTCCTTAGGTGGCCCAGCCAGAGACCAGACTTGAATCTGATTGAAAATCTCTGGAGAGATCTGAAAATGGCTGTGCACCAACGCTTTCCATCCAACCTGGAGCTTGAGAGGTTCTGTAAAGAGGAATGGAAATGGCCCAAAGATAGGTGTGCCGAGCTTGTGGCATCATATTCAAAAAGATTTGAGGCCATAAATTCTGTCAAATGTGCATCAACAAGGCTGTGAATGGTTATGTACACGTGATTTATTTTTTCAATAAGTTAGCAAAATTCTCTAGCTTGTTTCTTATTGTTATTATGAGGTATTATGTGTAAAGTTTTGAGGGGGAAAATTTTTCAATGAATCTATTTTGGAAGGCTCTGGGCTCTGGATATTTTCCGGATGCACTATATGTTCTAAATAATACCTTGGTTGCTCCAGTAAGTGAAGTTAAATATTTTTTTGTTTTGTAGGATGTCAGGGCTGTTCGAGATGGGTGTACAATTGCACAGGAAAAGTGAAACCTTAGTTATTTTCAGAAATTCCCACCAGGCTTTCAGAGAGGAACTAAAGTTAATGCTTGTGAAACGTTTGAAAGTTGACATTTTGTCTAGTTAATGGTAACTTGGGATTTCCAGATCATTTCAAAATGCTTATTCTAAATCTAACCACAGTTTATCTAGTGGGTGAGATTTGTACCATTTTAAGATGCACTGTAACCTCTTGGCTGAGAAATAGTAATGGAAGTTGGGTAAAGCTTATCCTCCACTATCTCCAGTTTTCTGTAAGATTTTTAAGCTCCTCCTTGAACCGCCACCTTATCGTGGTGGTGGGGTTTGATTATCCGAATGATCCTAGGAGCTATGTTGTCCGGGACTTAATGCTCCTGGTAGGGTCTCCCAAGGTAAACAGGTCCTAGGTGACGGATCATACTAAGAGCGGTTCACAGATCTCTTATGAGAAAAGAAACAACAAAGTTGTGTATGTTGCCCGGATTGGCGTTACCAGGGCCCCACCCTGGAGCCAGGCCTGGGGTTGGGGCACGCAGGCGAACGCCTCGTGGGACCCGGCTGGGCTCAGTCCGAACAAGCGACGTGCCCGCCTCTTCAAGTGGGCTCACCACCTGCATGAAGGGCCATAAGGGGCTGGTGCAGTGTGATTTGGGTGGCAGTCAAGGGCGGGAACCCAGACGACCTAAACCCAGGACAACAACTCTGGCTATGGGGACATGGAATGTCACTGGCCTGAGCTTATGTGGGAGGTGGAGTGGTACTGACTAGAAATAGTCAGGCTCACCTCCACACACAGTCTGTTCTCTGGAACCCAACTCTTTGAGAGAGGCTGGACTCTCTACTACTCTGGAGTTGCCTGCGGTGAGAGGCGGTGTGTTGATGTGGGCTTGCTTATAGCTCCCCAGCTTAGCCGTCGTGTGTTGGAGTGGAGTTCTCCCTGCAGAATGAGCAGGTTGCGTCCCTCCGGAGAGCTGTTGACCTCGACTGGGGATATTGTTGGGCAGTGGAAGGAATACTTCGAGGATCTCCTCAATCTCACTGACTCGCCTTTCCTAGAGGAGGCAGAGGCTGAGGACTCAGAGGTCGACTCTTTCATCACCCAAGCTGAAGTCACTGAGGTAGTTCGGAACCTACCCAGTGGCAAGACTCCAGGAGTGGATGAGATCCACTCCTGGAGTGGATCCTTGAGTATCTCAAGTCTCTGGATGTTGTGGGGCTGTTTTGGTTGACACGTCTCTGCAACATCGCGTGGCAGTCAGGGGCAGTGCCTGTGGAGTGGCAGACTGGGGTGGTGGTCCCTCTTTTTAAAAAGAGGGACCGGAGGGTGTGTTCCAACTATCGAGGGATCACACCCCTCAGCCTCCCAGTGAAAATCTATTCTAGGGTGCTGGAGAGGAGAGTCCGGGTGATAGTCGAACCTGGGATCCAGGAGCAACAATGCAGTTTTCGTCCTGGCTATGGAACACTGGACCAGTTCTATACCCTCCACAGGGTGCTCGAGGGTTCATGGGAGTTTGCCCAACCAGTCCACATGTGTTTTGTGGACTTGGAG
>JBAMYA010000119.1:0-18575 GCA_037176975.1 Arrhamphus sclerolepis | reverse complement strand
ACATGCTTTTAGGGGACTGCTTCATCAGACGTGTTTGTGGGGAGAAAGTTTGGATTTTCAAGGATGGGAAGCTGAGGCATCTACGTCCTGACCCCCCCCCCCCCTTTTTTTTTTTTTAATTATAAATGACAATTTATAACAATGACAATACATGACAATTTTCAGTGCATTTTGCCCTGAATGGAGGAAAGAAATTCAGTCAGTTTTGGCCAATATCAGTCAGACTAGATCATGCAAAATCCAGTTTTGATTATCAGCCATTTTTATTAGTCAGGGCTGTATGGCAAATACTAATTAAAAGTTGTATACTAATGTTTGTGGCTTTTATTTCACTGCAGACAGTGTGGAAGATATTTAATTTTCTATCTTTGACGGTTTGCATGAGTGCAGGTTCATCTCTGCTGGATCTTTTCCTTCCTCCACATATTCAATTCAATTTATTTATATAGCACCTATTTACACATACTCTCTACAACAGGTCGGGACCTGTACCTTCATCTTCCTCAGCCACGCTTATGTTCTGAGCATAATGTAGTGTGGTGTAATAAATAAATAAAAATCATGGCTATCACTTGAGAACATGTTGTGTTGTGAGCATGTTTTATTCCAAAATGTCATGTTCTTTTCCAGATTAATGTTGCCAAGGGCTCTGAAACAACCTGAAACCATCCCAGACCCTGACTTTTGGACTTGTTGTTGATAACAGGATCATCCAGGATGTTCTGGATGGTCATCCTTTCTGTCAGAGCACACAGCACCCATTTCTTGAAAACAAAAGAACACATTCTCATTGTGTGATAGTCCAACCCAGATGCCTCTGAGCCTAAAGACATCACCAATGCCACTGGACAAGATTAACCCAAAGCTTCTTTATTCCACATTAAGGTTTTGAGTGGCTTCTGAATGCAATTCTGTATTTTAGTGCTGGACAAAGGTTACATATGGCTGTATCAGCAACTGATGAGTGACGGTTGTCGATGCAGTGCTAACTGAGGGATCAGAGAGTCCATCTTAGACCTGCACCTTTGTAGCCTGGTCCTCACCAGACTAGTAATTCTGATCCATTTAATTTCACTTCACCGCATAGTCTGAGACCATTAAGCTCTTTTCGGCTTACTCAGAAACAAAAAAATACCAGCCAATGAACAAACAGAAGGGTGTGGCTGAGAACCATGACGTAGCCACTGCGGCGAGTTAGAAATTGTAGCTCAGTTGAGTCCGATGAAAACTACCATGGCAGCAGACACAAATATATGGAGGGCCATTAGTTCTGTGATGCAGAAGATCCCCCGTATTAAAGCCACCACAAGAAAAGTGTTTGGTTAGTTTACTTCCATTTACTGGTGTTGCCATGGTGAATCACAGAATCGACCCTCTATTGATGATGACTTTTTATAGTTGCAGTAACTCAGAGTCAACATACTCAGAGTTAACTTAACCGACTTTGAACACCTGAACTAAAACCAGAAACTCAGAGCTATAGGGTGTTCCTAATGCGCGTTATAAGTGACGTCATTTTGGAGCAATCACCATCTTGGAGGACCAGTAAACCGCTGCAAAGATCCTTTGTCTCCAAACATTACAGTTTGCTACTCTGCCTACAGTAACAAACTGTAATGTAATGGGTGGACAGACTCTGTGCAGGAATGAGATGATGTGCAAAGAGTCTGGTGAGGACCAGGCTAGCAGCTTTGTCCTTTACACTAAAACTCTCACAGATTCCTTGCACAGTTTCATGTTATGTACTCCTGAAGGAGAAATCTGCATGTCTTTTACTTTTGAGACTGTTATTTACTGTTGTCTTTATTTAAAGTCTTTGGTCCCAACACAAAATTATTAATCTTATTAATCTGTTTGAAAAGCAAAACATGTTCTCAGTACTGGATCCCATGCTCATGAGGCTGATAAAAATGTAGTAGAGCAGGACTCACCCCAACCAATCAGAGACAGTTTCAGCAAGTAGTGTTTGTAGTAGGTGTTGAACACCTTTATCAGCATTAAGTAGAGGTGAAGGGCCTCGATGGCCATCCAGGTGAAACAGGAGAGCAGGGAGTAATGCATGAGTGCTGCCAGAAACTCGCACACCCAGTCCAGCTCGATGGAGGACCCCCACTCGGTCATCAGGAAGGTTACATTGAGCAGGAACAAGGCCCCACTCAAAGACACATGGATGGAGATGGAGTTGTCCACTTTGATGCTGTTTCTGTGGAGTAGGAGGACATGCAGTCAAGGACATAATGAGTCAACAGGTACGATAAGGGGCCAAGCATTTAACTCAGCGATCAGATCCAACAAAGGCAATGGAAAGGATGACTGATAAAAGCTGGTCATTTCACAAAGTTAGACTTAATACATTCTTTTAATTAATCTTTACAAATGTGTCATGATGAAGTGAAAATAATGCACTGCACCTGTTACACCTTCTGTATTTTGTCTTTAAGGTGTTTATACATAATTTTGTACACTGTGTATACAATGTTCTCCAACTCTTTTTCTTTTGTTTAGCTGAATTTTACTGCAGTGTTATACTATTGTTTATTTTTAATCCTTTTTATGTCCAATTTCATGCTTAAATTGTTTTTATGTTTATTTTATTTTTAATTTTAAAGTAATTTATTTCATCTAAATGCCTTGTAAAGCATTTTGAGTTGCCTTTGTGTATGAAATGTGCTCCACATATAAACCTGCTCTTTACTTACCTGCTATATAGATAAATCACAAGGGACAAAGCACAGAAGAAGGATGAAAGACCACAGCCTATGTAACTCAGTATTGACAGTATATTCCAGTGGGCTTCTGAAATAGAATTTTTGGTCTGGAAAAAAAAAAAAAAGTTGGAAACCGCCTGCAAGATTTATGCCAGCATTTATAATTACATTCAATCATTCAAAGATGAGCCCCATCTAAAGGCCAGTATGTGAAAAAGAGTTTGTCAGACGACATATAAATAACTGATTATAAGTTAATATACCCTGGCAAGAAAAAGTATTCGAACCCCCTCGGTGATCCAGCTTTTTTTGTTTTGTTTTTTTTTCATCAATCAACAAAAATGTTTAGTTGCACTGAAGGTACACGGGAACATTTTTGGATATCTTGTTTGTTCAGTCACTTAGATCAATGAACCCATGAGCAGAGATGTTTGTCACTTCCAGTGATGTCTTCAGGACTTTAGCTGGACGTCCACCTCTTAGAAGAGTAGCCACAGTCCTAAACTGTCTTGATTTATGGACAAATTTTAAGGGGACCTATTATGCACCTTTTTCAACAAGTTAGAACAGGTCTACCAAACATGTTTTTGAAGTTGCACAAAATCATTGTCACATAAAGCAATCTCACCAACTCTATTCTTGCCAGTTTCACTCCCCTTCAGAATTTGCTGTTTAAGGGCTCTGTCCCTTCAATGCAAACAAGCTGTTGCTGGCCACGCCCCACCTAGGCGTATTCCATGACCAGAGCACTCTGGGTAATATAGTATTACTGTGTGGCCACATTAAAAAATTGATGTGATCTAATCATGCTGGCGTGATCAGCGACCTCAGGGCGTTAACAAATTATCAAGCTGAAGAAAACACTCATCATCAGCGATATTATGGTCTGGTCCCAAACATGAACAAGCTCTGAAGCCGCTCTGGAGCCAAGCGGGTCTGGAGCGACTGGTGCTTGTTCGTGTTTTGCCATTTAGCACAAGCTAAACGTAGCTGCCAGCCCTGCATCTGCTTGCAGTGGTTTTCTCCATTCTAAATGACAAAATACGAACAAGCTAGTTCATGTTTAACTCCAATAGAAACGCAAAAAACTTATTTGAAAAGTATTTGAAAGTATTTATAAACTCTCCTTCATCTGCTGACCTGTCACGGACAGCAGGTACAAATCCCTCTGTCAGAAGAGGTCTGCTAGCTAATCCTGCTGCGTACAACTTCTCAAAGCAGTCTGCCATGGTTCATGCACACAAGAAGATTGTTGCTGGAACATGGTCATCGAACATGAAATGGAACTACGCAGTTATTCAGTTCTCTTTGGCTGGAGAAGGTGTAAAGACACGTGTTGTTCTTCACAGCCAACAACACAACACTTCATGTGTGACTTGCTTGTAGCCATAGCTATGCTCGTAACTCCAGCAAACCAAAAACGGCAGATCTTCTGCTAATCTAGTGGGTGGGGGCTCTGGGAGGGGTCGATGGAGAAGGGGTGGTGGGCGGGTATTCACTGCACTGACCTAACAATAGGAGAGATATTCAAATGACCAAAATTGTTCCACTGATTCAAAGAAAATAGATGGATGATTTGTTTTAGAAGCAGGAGAGACCCAAATGCCTTATAAAGATCAATAGTCTACTACGTCTTTAGTTTGAGTGATCAGTCTTAAAACCAGCTAATTTCAGGGGGTTCACATACGTTTTCTTACCACTATCATGAATGAGAAGTTAGTTCAGTCAAATGTGTTACCAGTAGCACAGCAAAGGGTGTTGTATGGTTGCAGTTACAAATGATCTGGTCTGTGTCGTTTAATGTTTCACATCCATCTGTTTTCCAGACATAATCTGCAAGAAACGAAAACAAAAAACAGACAAAAAAAAACAAAAAACCATGCCATTAATCTGATCAGTATTTCATAGTGCTGTCTGAGTATGAAAACACTCATGAATAAAACCAGAAACATAACAAATGCTAACAAAGCAGACACCGTACATTCTTGGTCAACATGTTTTCAGATGTGATCGTTTTTACACTGCTGCATGATAGATTTAGATTAACAAAACCACTTTCACCAAAAGCCTCTTTTGAAATTGGAGAAAATTAAAATGTTGTTTTGTTTATACTTTGTATAGTTAATGCACTTTCATGTGAAAAAGAAAGTTTACCCTGGTTCTATTTTATGTACCTAAAAGTTTGTGGTGGACTCCTGTTTCCCAGGTTCTGTGGCTCCAGAGCAAGCCCACATCACCATCCCTCCACAGCCATGCTTAACAGTTGTTAATAGTTGCTGTGAGGTTTTTGTGCTGATATAACGTATTTGATTATAACACAGCGTCTCATCTGTCCAGAGGACATTGTTCCAGAAGCCTCGTTGTTTGTTGAGGTGCTATTTTCAAAACCTAAAACATTATTCCTTCTTGCAATGCTTCCAAAACAGTAATGATAATAATAATAATAATAATAATAATAATAATAATAACAATGTATTTTTCTGATCACACTGTCTTGAACTTTGACTTTTAACATGTTAATTAAGGCCTATAGGCCTCACTGTCTGACAATAAATCAAACAACATTTTTCCTGTTTTAGGTCAATTAGAATTGCCAAAATTAAAGATATAGATCTTTTTTTGAGTTTTTTTTTTTTTTAATTTCTTTCTTCAAAGTCAGAAGTTTACACACACAAAGATTACTATGCCTTAACCCTGATGATGATGACATGACTTTGGAAGCTACTGATAGATTCATCTGAGGATGTATTTTAAGGCACACCTGAAACAAACTGCTTCTTTGTGTGATATCATGGAAAAAAAACAAAACAAAAGAAGAACTGAAAGAGAATCATGGACCTCCAACAGTCTGGTTCATCATTGGGTACAATTTGCAGATGTCTGGAGGTTCAACGTTCATCTGTTCAAACAAATACTCCAGTAGAAACATGATGAATGTCCGTCCATCATTGTGCTCAGGAAGGAGATGGTTCTGTGTTCCAGAGATGAACCTGCTTTGGTACAAATTTGAGTATCAACCCCAGAACAAAAGCTTAACAGGTTGAGAAGATGCTGCTGAAGGTGGTAAGAAAGTGTCATTATCCACAGTAAAACCAAAGCAGATTTAAAAAAAAAAAAAGCCAGATTGCAATTTATAAATGCACACAGGGACAAAGACCTTGATTTTCAGAGACATGTCCTGTGGTCTGATGAAACTAAAATGTAACTATTTGGCCATAAAGACCATCTCTATAGTTAGAAGAAAGGTCTTGCAAGCCTGAGAACACCATTCCAGCTGTGAAGTACGGGGGTGGCAGCATCATGTTGTGGGGGTGTTTTGTTGGTGGAGGGACTGATGCACTTTAGAAAATAGATGAGGAAAGAATATGATGTTGAAATATTGAAGCTGCATCTCAAGACATCAGCCAGGAAGTTAAAGCTTGGGCATAAATGGGTCTTCCAAATGGACAATGTCTCTAAACATACCATCAGATTAGTCACAAAGTGGTTAAAGAACAACAAAGTCAATGTTTTAGTGTATCAATCACAAAGCTCTGATCTCAACCCTGTAGAACATTTGTGGGCAGAGATGAAAACTTGTGTGTGTGAGCAAGACGACCTACAAACTTCCACCAGTTCTGTCAGGAGGAATGGACCAAAATTTCAGCAAACTATTGTATTGTCTCATGCAGCATCTCTACAGTATGTGAGATACACCAAACCAGTGCAGACTGAAACCTATTTGGCAGAAAAATGGATATAAGATAAAACAAACTGCGAGTACTTGAAAATATTCTTCACTCAAGCCTAAAGCGTTAATATATGTTGATCTAATAAATTACTTAAAATATAATAACTAGAACACTATTTAGGGTACCTGATAACAAAATTGGCAAACACTCACCCTTGTCATTAAAGTAGTGACATAGAAAGCTTGAGTCATTCTGGGAAAAAACAAAAAAAACAAACAAACACAAAAATACATTAAAGTTACATTACAGCTTCACATCAGAGAGCCCGCTGCTTCCTTTTCTTAATTTTATTTTTCATTTTTAGATCCACGGTTGATAATGAATCAAAATAACATCAACATACGTAAACATGAATGCAAAAACAGACTTACATCTGCATATGTTTGATTAAATGTGAACTTAATGCTGAGTGGAGGACTGAGATTCTGCAGGCGTTTCTGCCCCAGCATCTCTATCCTGATAACCGTGGATGAGATACGCTCCTGGTCCAACTGAGAGGAGACAGAGACGGTCGAGAGGAATGAACACGTAGCATGGGAATGCCAGGATGATGGATGCAGGAATATGCGGAATTATAGAAAAATACCTGGAAGGGGGTGTGGTCTATGTAGCTGACCACGCCTATGATCCTCTCATCCTCTGGGATGGTGCGCAAGGCTTTGATAGGCAGCCAAGTTTGAGGATTAAATGGATCATTGTCGGGAAACAGCTAACAGAAGATAGGAGAAATCCATGTTAGAGGGCTGTCACTCAAAACACAGAAAACACAGTCGTGAGAACGTCGTTGAAGCTTTTAGTGTTGTGTAATCATAATGGTTTTTTTTAAATCTTTTTATTTTTCCTCGTGTACCTCTGGAACTTTTATCTGGATTGTATGGCTAGCATTTGATGAACCGAGAACAGCATCACTCATATTGATGACATTTAATAACAACATCCTCAGGTTGTGCTCCTTGGTTCCATGTATAGGCTGGGATTTTTCCATAATCTTGTGGATTAGCTGCTTTTCCACGCTATAGAGAAGAAGAAAGAAGAATCAATTGTGCCAACAGATTAAATGGCTAAAAGTAATGAATGATAATTTAAAATTATAATGGCAGGTATGCGCACCAGATTTCATGGTTTTTTGAGACAGAACCATGAGCTCTAAGCCCATGTTGTTGATGGGCAACCACCAATCACATTAGGATTCATGTTCTGAACAAATATTATGCCAAGCCAGGAAAAAAATAAAATAAAATTTCTTCATAGAAGCAGCATTTGCTGCAGGACTGACGCTTACTGTAAGTAGATTTTCTGGAGTAGATTATAGCCAGCAAAGAGATTAAAACATGAATCTCTTATGGTGCTGAGATGTAGGATTTCCTTCTGGCCGCAGTTACTGCAGCTCAGAGTCTGCATCAGATCGGATATGGTCTCTTTGACGCAGAAGTACAGGGTGCAGGTGTAATCTGAAGGGTGAGACGGGACGAGACATGTCAAGTAGGCCACATCAGCTGTTAAGCAACGCATGAACCCATCACGTCTATTAGAGTGATGCTGCAAAAAGAATTAATCCAAAGGAAAGAAAATATTCTAAAATGCTACCTTTTTCTGTAACCACTGACATTTTTACCAGGATTTACACAGAACATTCTGAGCACACGGTTGAAAACGAGCAGAGTCCTGCATCAGTACACAAAACACGGCATGTTGAAAAGCTGTTTCCTGGACACAGCTAGAGAAGAACTTCTTTACATCCGAGAGCAGGCCTGCTATACTGCCTTCTGCCAGCAGTGCTTGGACAAGTTTTACAGAACTGCATCAAGCAAAAAGTGAGCGCAGACTCTTCTGACGCTCGTTTCTGAGCTCTGCAGTAAAACCAGCTGCTGCAGGAAACTGGTGCGTGTCTCCAGCACTGCCATGCTGTAATTACATGGTTGCAACTGGACAAGAAGATCAATTTTTGGGTTACGTAAAAATGAAAGTGAAATATTAAAATAAAATTTGGGTCTTGTGGCCCATTTAACAAAAAAAAATGTATGTTTGATCTGAGCCTAAAATTTAATGTATAGCGAAAAAAATAAGGCCTTGTGCTGTTGTTGTTGTTGTTTTTGATATCTGATTCAAAACCAAACAACCAAATAACAGGTCACGTTTTCGTTTTTGGATTTTTGATTGGTAACAGAAAATGGACAGAATGAATGGTACGCAGACACTTATGCTTCCACCTGTTGTGTGTTCAGAGGTGGTTTCCTGCTATTACGTTCTGGTATATGCTCTTTAAGTCCGTGTTACAGATGATTATTAACCTGTGGAATGTCTGAAATTGTTGGGATCCTGGGGTTTTGGGTTCTGTGTGGCTTCCAGTTCCTTTTTCACAGCTTCCCACCAGAGGGAGCCAGGGAGCTGCAGTCCTGCAGGGCGGACCAGCAGTTGGAACTGGATGCACCTGCAAAGCATCTGGGCTCATCAGCCCCAGGTTAAGAGGAGCCAGTTGCTTGCCCTTCGGCACCTGAGTGTTAACCTATTTTGGTAACTCTGAGCCCTCCAAGCTTCCTTGTGTTTTTGGTGACCTCCTCAACTTACCTTCTCATGTCCACCTTTAAAGTTTGCATCCAGTTTCAATCTCCAAGTTCTCCTGTTCTCCCATTCTGCTTCCAGGGTTCCTGATTCTCCATGTCACCCAGTCTTCCCGGACCAAGACCGTTATACATTAATCATTGATTTGTACAATAAACCTTATTAACGTTTCATCTGCCTCCTGAGAGTGTTCTGGGCCAAACATACCTCCAACCGTGACAGAAACAATTGGAATCTGAGTGCAGCCAGTGGCTGCTATTACCCTTGGGAAACCTATGGAAAAGTATCAGCCTCACTTTGCCTAATTTATAGAAATGCATTAGATCTATTTTGATATTAGTTCTCGCCTACGATTAAACCCTTCTTTGATTTATATTGTGGTTAAATGGCCAGGGAAAACGACAAATGCATCCAGCAGGTTGCATAGAGCAAGTACCACCTTGCGAATCATCCAACATACATTCAACATACGTATTCTTGCCCTGTTCAGCATCACCGATGGAACACACATTGTCCACTGGCAAAATATCTTAGCGCAGGGCATATTATCTGCTCGATCATAACGGCATTGCTACGTTGGCTGAGAATCTGTATCTGTCATAGAGAATATCGTCTGGGTATGTCAGCGGATCCTGGCAGTCCCTAAAGACCAGGGTCGCCAAATAAGTTTGTCCTCAGTAGTGGGCCAAAGTTCCATCTTCATCAGGGACATTATCACTTTTGAGATAAAAGTGTGGATTTGTCCTTCCTAAGTAATAAAAAAAAAACTATCCCGTTCTTGGGTGAAGCTGCATATCAGTTTAAGTTTACTGATTTTCAAACCAGCTCCCTGGTAAATGATGCGCTCATTAATTAATGATTTTTGGATCTCATGCTCAGAGGAGTACAGGTGGATAAAGAGACTCACCTTTTATGTGCTGACAATGTTTCCCTCTACCTGTACTTGTGAGTTAAGCTTTTCTTTAATGAACGCTATTAAGACGCAAGAAAGGAACCACCTGACGCAGAAAGATCTGGAGAACTGCTTGCAGACTAAAGTGACATCCATGTTGCCAGACTTGCAAAAGATTGTGACTGAAGGGAGATGCCAGTTTCCCCATTAAGTGAGTGGAATTATAAGTTTTTAATCGTCATATTGTTATTTGATTTTATTTAAATAGTAATTTCCTTTTTGCTTTTTTTTTGTGCAGCACCAGTTTCCCACCACAATCTGGTGTGCATCCAAAGTCAAGAAGCACTTTCTGCTTTTATTACATTTATTTGATCTTTGAGCCAGGTTTGTTATTTGTTTAAATTCAAAGAAACTAATTTTGCACAAGTCTTTCACTTGCAGTGGCCCAGATAGCAACTTTTCTTTTTTCCTCCTTTTCCTCAGAGCACATGTGCCAATTAAATTCCTACCTGGAAACCAGTGTGCGTCTGAAGTCAAGAATTTTGAATAAATGTTCTGAAATCGGTGTGGAATTGCCGTTTTTGTGATCACATATATGGGGCCTATGTATGTATATATTTTTTTGTTTTTAATCTGTTTTCTTTCATGAGTGTCATCTGGTGGGCCAGGAATTGTTGGTGCCGGGCAAGTTTTGGCCTGCGGGCAGCCAGTTACCAACCACTGCTAAAGACCCTCATCCTGCGAGGAGAGCCCCTCACAGTTTGTGCTCCAATGTCAAACAGATCATCCAGGTACGCCACCATTTGTTGTGGGAGACGTTGTTGGTGGAGGGGCGGTGCTTATAAAGGGAGTCGTTAAGCAAAAACCTGGAGTTAACCAAGAACACAACCTGCTCAGAGCAGGTTTGAGAAGCAATGTAAATTGCCATGGGAGCATAACTTGATCTAAACCTATCCACCTTTCATAGTACAGGTTAATCGTGAAGTTACTCCTCACGCGATCAAGTTAATCTCGAAGTTACGCTGATAATCCAGTAACCCGCTTCGTAGTACAGACCACTGGTGGTTGTTTGGGATTGAGTTGACGTAGTGCTGCTTTAAACACCTGACTGCTAACCCTAACATCAGACTTGAGAAACAGTCTACTTACCTCTGCTATCAACATGAAATTGATATTTATAGGAGGGGATAGTCATCCCCTCAGTCACAGAAACACTGAAGCACACAGAAGATCCATCGAACTGCAACTTCTCGCTGTCTGGGCAGAAAAATACGCAGGGAAGTGAACCTGACATGCAACTCTGACGATTCTGCCTCATGTCCACGATCTCCACGTCCTCCAGAAAGGTGTAAAGATTATGGTCTGAAATATTGAGACACGCTACAGGCAGGAAAGCAACAAGAAACACAACTCATTATACCACAAACATCTGCACTCATGACCAAGTGAAATGAAATGATCAATTAACTATCAGGATTTGTCATTTACTTTTCCTTTTTCTAGCTGCATATTTGTTCAAAAAGAAAAAAAAAGTCCCATTTGTGTGTTTTTGTCCCACAATTTCTATAGAATGAGACAAGGTTTTGACTATGTTTTTTTGTTGAGTTTGCAAGAAGAAAACTGTAATTCTGTATAGATCATTTTCTTCCTTTTTTTTTCTAAATTTAATGCTGATCAAACACTTGTACCTTGTTCTGCCAACGACTCATGCAGCAGGAGTAGCAGGAGTGCGGGAACCACAGCTCTTCCTCTGGATTTACAGAAGACAGAAGATTGGAACAAAAAGGTAAAACCCCAGTTCTTAAAAAGCTAAGACACTTTGTAAACCAGAAAGGATGATTTCCAAATCTCAACAGAACAAAAAGAACATATCAGATGTTGAAACTACGGCATTTTATGATTTCATGGAAAATATTAGCTCATTTTGACTTTGATGGCAGCAGCACAGTTTCAGCATCTGATATGTTCTATTATAAATAAAATGTGATTTTCACATAATTGTTTTCTGTTTTTATTTGTGTTTTATGAGAAAACACGACGTTTCTGGATTAGTTTAAGTTAACAAACAAGATCAGGCAGCGAAGAACAACATACTCAATATTTTATGACAGCACAAATATTTTTGATGAGCATATATTTATTATGTGATTTCTAAAATAGTTTTCTTTCCAGGTGGAAGGATTTGAAAGAAAAGGCATGAAGACAGATCTCATCATAGCAACATAAACAAAACTAAACAAAAAGAAGAGAGAATTAGGGACAAATCTATGCACACTCATAGCTGTTTGATATACATTCAAAAAATCAAAAACAAAAAGCACTTGAATGCAGTCGGGCGTTAAGATAAACATTTCTTACAGGTCCATTTCTTTATGACTACTCAGTGGATCAGTAAAAATAGCAGAGTCTTACATCACCCCTGACTTGACACCACCACAGCAATATCTAACACATTTACACAAAGCAAAAGGAACTTACATCAACATTTCGATGACATAAAATAATCTTCTTCTCTGCTGTGAAGATGATCAAACAGGCATCGGTGACATGTATCAGTGGACTGAGTGACTCATGACTGGTTTTTTTTTTTAGTCAAACACATGTTTGAGTTCAATCTACTCCAAATATTTGTTCTATGCAAATTTTCTTTGTGTAAATATATAGCGCTCGGCTTCTTCTTCTTTTTACAGTGGGGTTTATTGTAAGATGTGTCAGCTTGCAATGAAGCAGGTGTGCCAACAGAAACCTGACCGTGTACTTTAACATCACGCCGTAGACCGCACGTGTCAAACTCGAGGCTCACGGGGCCAAATCTGACCCCCGCTTCGTTTTATCCGGCCCACGAGGGCGTGCAAAGACAGTTACATGTAAGCGGAACGTTTCTGAGGAGATTTCAGCGCGACTGCCTGTTTGATTCAGCGCTGACATGGAAAAAGTGGTGTAACTGAGGTGGAGAGCAGCTGGTTTATGTCAGAAAGTCAGCATTTAGGAAGAAGAAGATTTTACAACTAAAAGATGATAGTTATTGTCAAAACTTGAAATTGATGAAATTGATTTGATGATTTGAAATTTTTACTGTCTTTACTGAAAGTAGAGACAGGACGTAGGGCAGACAGAGGGAAGACATGCAGCAAAGGGATTTTCGTCCAAAGCCTCAATTTCATGACAAATGAAATATGAGATTTTATGACAAAAATATACCTTTTTTAAAAGACAATAAATTTAAATGTATTATTATTATATAATTTATTTATATTTTTAAAAATTGTGATTACGCATGAAATTTGATATTTTATGACAAAATGTTATTTTCTTTTACAGAAAAAAATGTGATATGGCAGGATTTCTTTTTACAATTATACATGACAAAACAATGTGATTTAAGTACTAAAGGCTTTTACAATAAAAGTTTCAAATTAACCGTCCCTTTATCTGTAACCATGGTGATGACGTGGCCTTTTAATGGTAACCACGGTGATGACGTGGCCTTTTAATGGTAACCATGGTGATGACGTGGCCCTTTAAAGGTAACCATGGTGATGACGTGGCCCTTTAATGGTAACCACGGTGATGACGTGGCATTTTAATGGTAACCACGGTGATGATGTGGCCCAGGACGAAACAGACTTTAACACCTCTGATTCTGAATAAACATGTTGTCGTGTGTTTGTGTCTCCCTCAAAAAGTAAAAATCTGATATTGAAACTATTATAACGAGACCCTCCTGTTGTCATGTAAACGAAGACAACAGCCCTGCAGCAACAGAACAAAGATGTGATCAGTATCGTATGTCTGTGTGACCGCAGTGGAGCCGAGACCAACAAAGAAGAATTAAAATTAACAAGCGTCTTCAAAAATGAAGCAACTATTACAGAAAAATCTAATCCAATCTATCAGAGTATAACAACAGAAAGCCAACCAGCAGAGGTGACAGTTGAAAACCAATTATTCAAACCCTGAAAGCTTTCCAAATGATGACTAAATCAGTCACATAAAAAGAACTAATCATCAGACGGATCAATGCTGAGATGAATCACGTAGCAGCACCGATGAATCCGCCGTTGCTCAAAACGACAGAAGCCAAAGACAGAAATGTGGAAAAGTTCATAAAAGATAATTCCACGAGGTTGTTGTAGTTAAATAAGTAGTAATGTTGGTAAAGTTGAGCGTATCTGCCTCTCTCTCTCTCCTCAGCAGCGCTGGGAGGAGCTCAGCACTCATTTTTCTGCTCATTAACTTCCTGATTGGTTTCGGTTTCCAGTTTCTGCCCGTCTGCAGTTTGTCACCGTTTCCTGAGCTGACAGCTCCGTCGTTAATTCTGATGTTTGTGTAGCTAAGTGCGTCTACTTGTACAGCAATAACGGCCTGCTGGGCGTGAATTAGCCCGCTCGCTGTTAATTCGCCGCCTGTTCATCAGCAGGAAATCTACGACGTAATTAAAAGGGCTGAAAACGAGTCCGTTTTTAGTGGCGATGTTAAATCACGACACGCTGCCGTGACACGTGTTTGGTCCTGCATCCTGCGCCGCTTCAGTTTAATACAGATTAATGTCAGCTGCTGCAAACGCACAAACACTCGTTATCAATTAAGCTGCAGCAGCTGCTGATGACACGCTCATTAATGTGTTACACTCGTAGGATAACTGTTAATTAGTCTCAAAGACAGGTGATAGATAGATAAATGATAGATAGATAGATGATAGATAGATAAATGATAGATAGATATAAGATAGAATTAACATATTGTTAATTTTAGAATTGAATTCAAAATATTGCTTCTAACATACAAAATCTGAATGATAAAGCTCCAATATGTAATATAATAATTATATTTAATTAAATATGTGTATATAACACACATTAGGGTTGCAACGATACACAAAATTAACAGTTCAGTTCGATACTTTAGTGTTACGGAGAAATTTCTGTCTTTTTAAAGTTATGTCGATAGCGCAAACAGTTGAAGACTTCTAGTAATTTGAAAAATGCTCGTCCTCCTGTTGTCTTCAGCAGCTCCGTGTAGAAACAGCTCAGTCTGACTAGCTTGATTATGGAGCTCAGTGGATCTGCGCTCGACAAAGCAGCCTAGGCGGAGTAGTCGAACGCAGATCCACTGATCTGTAAACACAGAGGCACCGTCAGAAGACACGCTGATGAAATAAATTTAAAAGTCTGTATCATTCGGTACATGTGGGCACCGAACCGAGAACTCTGTACTGAACGCTTCACTACTGATACAGGGAACTGCTGGTACTGCACCATAGGACTGTGTTAAAAAAAGGGGAGAAATTTAAACAAAAACTAATAAAATTTGATCTTTCGTAGATTATTTCTTTATTGTAGCAATGCTTCTTTTCAATAAATCTGATAAATAAAACTGTTGGAAATCCTTTAATGCCAGATTACCAACCTGCAGTCCAACCCTCCAACCACCACAGATTTAGATACTTGTATATTTCTGTCCCTCTCCTCTATCCGTCCTTCATCCTGTTTGTCCTTCATCCTCTCTGTCCTTTATCCTCTCTGTCCTTCATCCTCTTTGTCCTTCATCCTCTCTGTCCTTCACCCTCTCTGTCCTTCATCCTCTCTGTCCTTCACCCTCTCTGTCCTTCATCCTCTTTGTCCTTTATCCTCTCTGTCCTTCATCCTCTTTGTCCTTTATCCTCTCTGTCCTTCATCCTCTCTGTCCTCATCCTCTCTGTCCTTCATCCTCTTTGTCCTTCACCCTCTCTGTCCTGTCTCCTCCTCATGTCTTCCTTTACCCACCTGTCTAACAGCAGGAGGGTCCCCCCTTGAACTGATCCAGGTCCTGGTCCAGGTTTTTTCCCCAAAGGGAGTTTTATCTGTCCAACAGTATAAAGTTTGTTGCCAATAAACCTCATTACAAATAAGAAATAATCTACTAATCAATCATTTCTATCCTTTTTGCGCTCAGTTTTAAATTTAGCTCCAGTTGAGGGTTGTAAAAATCTTTACATTTAGTTAATATAAATTAATTACATTACATTAATAATGACATTATATAAATGTTCAAGTAATTTATTTAATAAGATAATTATCATTGTTATAACTGAATCATATCCATCTATATAACATTAAATAATTCATGAGAAATGATTTGAACATTTGCTGTAAATCCTCATTTTTAAAGTGAAGGCTGCTACAGGGACGGATGTGTGTTTTCGTTGCTCCACGATGTAACAAGTGAAATGAAATAACTACTGTTCTCTGTTCTTGAAGTTCAGGCTGAGGTTTGTAGCAAAAACAGGCTTTACCTGCCGCTGATGTGAGAACGCTTCTTCTGCCGCATGAACTTTCGCCCTTTCTCTTTGTCACTCAGCGCTCTATATAAGATTTCCAAACTATTAAACAGTCTTTGTGTGGAATAACAAAAGGAAGTTTTCTTTCTTTTCCCTCTAACCTCCCACTCGTCCTCTTAAGAGAAAAAAGGGAGGGTGTGAATGAATGTGGAATAATTTCTGCTGCTGCCAAAGACGGGAACAAAAGCCCAGATGTGAGAGGACACGGTAATTCAGTCTGATCCAGCAGGATAAGCTCTTTATGGGGGTTTCATACTCTACACTCACTCATGGGGGCAGATAACGCTTAAATAAACATTCATGTGAAAGCGTGAAAGCTTCTGCCTCACCTGAACCACAGAGAACACAGAGTTAATTAGCATAAATGTGTAAATCCTTCCTAACGAGGCCTAAATTAATGAGTTTATCTCAGCAGCTACATCTGGTTCTAAATAATCAGGTTCAAAATAAAGTTAAAGTGTCAGAAACGTCAGTCGCCAAAAACAGAAAGAGCTGCTGGATTTGTCGCTAGAACCTTTTTAAAATAAAACTTTCTAGAGGGAAAGAGAGTACTTGATAAATACAGCAATAAAGTTTGGTGCTCTGGTGTCCACCTTTAAAGTGCTGAGTCATTCAGTCCTCTGATATCGATTGTAAAGTTCCGAGACCATCGAGGAACCGAGAAAATCCGTGTTGCTCGATGCCGATCTTCGACACCTTCCAGACCGCCGCTCTGCTGTTGAACTGCAGCGTAGCGCCACACACTGGTCCAGTCATCCAATCCTGTCGTGACAAAGCGGCGCCAGTTTCCAACAAACCTCTGGAAACTCTACCAGTAGCTCCAGTTTTAGGTCTGTAGTGGAGAGAGTTGCCCTGAGAGCTCATTGTCATGTGTCCGAGTGCGTTCATCAGTATCCTCTTCATCATGGAAGTGGATTTAGTTCAAGTGGAAGTGATCATCTACTTTCTGGAGGTATAAGGTCCAGATATCTGGCTCGGTACCAGACTGGATTATACGGAATTCTCCTTTTCTGGACTGAAGTGAACTTTCATAAACTGAACTTGGAAAACCTGAACAAGAGTACCAGGAAGATCTGACATCTATAATGGGTTTGCTGGTTTTGGTTCTTTGCATGAAAAACTTAATCTAGTTAATGAGGGACTGATTATTTATGTGAATAATTCATCTTCTGAAAGTTTTCTACTATTCAGACATCTTTTATCCAGATCACCACTGATTGAACTTGCTACTTTGATTATTAAAAATGGCTGATTATTTGGATTTGGTTTTGTTTTTTGCCCTCATCAATCACTAACAAGGTTTTAGTTGCAAAATGGCAAAACATGGCAGCCACGGACAAGATTACGTTGTTCTAAGTTCTGAATAACTGAATTCATTTTCCATTGATTTTCTACCATTAATATCTAAAATAACTTCCTGTATGCTGAAATTGTATTAAGCTGGTATCGGGAAACAGTATTGTTCAGGTAATGGTGTTCAGGACAAGGTTTTGGCATCGATATTGGAAAACTTTAAACCATACTGAGCCCCAGTCCCACCTGGCGCTGATTTGACACCCAAAAAAAGGAAAGAAGTCTTAGCTGAGAAAGACGATTTAAAAATGGAGATAGTTTTAGTACTGATAGAAGTGGAAGCAAGAAAGATGACTGAACTTTCTAGGTTACAGATTCAGATTTTCATGTTTTGGTTCTGAAATACGTCAAACTCTGAACTGGCGCCATAGATTGCTAACTGCTAGTCGCTATGCTTTGACATGCACCTGTCTCCAGATGTAACTACTCGACATGGACCCCAAGAAATGCCATTGGTAGATTTGCTTTTCTTCATTTTCCTGCTGTTACTCATTCTTCGCTGTTTCCAAGTCAGGTAAAAACGGCTGATGCCCAACATTTGTCACGTAAAATAGACTTTAATTAGCTCCACTGCTACGTCTGAGCTACATGCAGGAAACTAAACTAAAAGAAGCGCAGAACTGTGAGCTACAGCACTGCAGAAAAAGAACCCGCACTGCTACCTAGCGACTGGTGGTGACACAAATAATACGTATTCTATAAATCAGCCTTACATCAGAACCGTGTCAACGTTTTTATCCAGTGAGACGTCCAGCTGTTTTGTGGACGTCCTGTTTAACAAGAAGACATCCTAAATGTAGAAGTTTACTAGTTAAAATACGTAACAGCAATGTTGTTTGTTGCTGATCACAGCTATGCAGATGACACTCAGATCTATTGGATCTTCCACCAAAGGACTCTGGTCCATCAGACTCCCTCTGTCTCTGCTTGGAGCAAGTGAACATCTGGATGGAATCCAGCTTCCTTCAGTTAAATCAGGATCAGACAGAAATAATTCTACCTGGTAACTA
>JBAMYA010000098.1:0-18575 GCA_037176975.1 Arrhamphus sclerolepis | reverse complement strand
AGACAATGTTGATTCTATTAAATGAGTCAGGACAGTCTGGAACTAAGACAGGACAGATGCTCAGTGTCCAAAGGACTTGACCAGCAGCCTATAGCAGCTTAACTAGGAGGTGGTCTAAGAGACTACAGTGTGTAAAGTTGCTAGCGTTAGTCTTCACTCTTTTAGGAGAAAATAGTCATTTCTGTGTTTGTGGTCACACAGAGACACAAGTCTCAAAAATAAAGCTTGGAAGGAAGTGCCAGAGATGGTGGCTGAATAATGGCTGCAACTGTATCTGCGGACAGCAGTGATGTGTTGCTGTTACCATGGTAACAGACTCTCGGTTTCTGAAACCAGCTCAATTGAACCCTCTTGCTGGTTCAGGGGTTCAGTAGCTTCCCTTTGAGAAGCTCTGTTGAGTTCAGGTTCAACAGATTTGTGAAATGGACCCCTGGTAATAAAAAGGTCCTGCTGTGGCTGTTCATCTTGCTGTCTAATGAAATATTTTGAATCCAGGACTGGCTCAAACATGCGTGGAAGAATTTGAGTTGTTGAGGTTGTTTATGTTAACGCAGCACTAAAAGGGTGTTCATGGGATATTCACTTTAACCCTTCGGAAAGCCTCCAGGATTTTAACCAATCAGAAAATACCTGGACCAGATTTCAGGAGGAGCCTCTGCTTGTGCGAATCTGCGTTGCTCTCAAACATTTAGAGGCTTATTGAGTTTTCCTTGAAACAAAGCTGTTCTGGAGGTACCAGGGATTAAAACCGATGGATTCAAATCAGCTGAATATGGCTACTTTAAAAAACCCAAAAAGCAACAAAACTCTAAACTGTTAGAAAAACAAACTCACAACTGTTCCCAGAAATGGTGCAAAAATGAAACTCATTTGTACATGTGTGTTTTAGGGCTCTGAAGGCTTTGTGGCAGTACCTTGGCTCTAAAGGTGTCAACACGACGCTGATCTGGGAGAAGATTAAAGACATTGTGATCAAAACTATCATAGCGTAAGTTTCTAACCATCTGCAGGATCATTTTTACTTCGATAGAATTAAGAAAAACGATCATTGTGAAAGCGTCATCCTTCCATGCGTTTGTTTTACAGCTCTGAGCCGTACGTTAACACGCTGCTGAAGATGCACGTTAAAACACCTTACAGCTGCCATGAGCTGTTTGGCTTTGACATAATGCTGGATGAGAACCTGAAGCCCTGGATCCTGGAGGTCAACATATCACCCAGGTACCAGACACGTGGGAACATCTCGCACTTTAGATCCCAGGTGGACTTTCACAGCTCATCTTTAACTCTCTCCTCCAGCCTTCACTCCAACTCGCCACTGGACGTTTCCATTAAGGGCCAGATGATCAGAGATCTCCTCAACCTCGCTGGCTTCCACATTCCTCAAAGAGAAGAGGTGGTCTCCCCCTGCAGCAGCGCCTCCAGCTCCACCAGCAGGTAAGGAGGAGGTACTGCATCCCAACGTGCCACGTCACTTTATGAATGAAATTCAGCCTTCAGATGTGAGCTGGTAGTTGATCTGAGTGTCTGTGCTTGTAGTTTGTGTGGAGGGAACAGGGAGAGGACCAAACCTGATCTGTCTGCTGATGAAAAAGTCAAACGAGCCTTTTATCTCACACAGCGTTACGCTGACCAGGTAAACACACATTTTAGTTTCCTTCTTATTTCATTTCTCCATAACAATCAGATTTGTCAGCTTTTTTTTTTCAGTGGGTTAAAAGCAGCTAAAGCGAATGAAACAAAGGTCAACGTAAAGGTTTTGACATTTCAAGTGGAAATTAGGTAGCTTTGCATTTTACAGCTTGTGTCTCTGTCAGGACTTCCTGTCCTCGGTTTTGGACGTTTTGACTCCAGAAGACACCCGCGTGCTGGCAGAGAGCGAAGACGAGCTGAGTCGTCGTGGAGAGTTCGAGCGCGTTTTTCCATCACCGGCGTCATCGCGCTACCTTCGCTTCTTTGAGTGCCCGAGATATTTGAACATCCTGCTGGACCAGTGGGAGCAGAAGTACTGGAACGACAGAACCAAGTGTACGTTTTTATGTTCTCGGACATGCAGCTGTAGAATCTGAGACCTGGCGGTCCTTGTGTCAGAGACCAGTGAGAGTTTTGAGCCAGAATTAATGTCTGTGTCTGTCTGTTGGTGCAGCTATCAGTTTGCTGAGGACGCTGTGTCTCAGAGGAGTCCATCTGGGAACAAATGACCCTGCTCACATGGTGAGATACTGCTTTAATCTTTCCTAGCAATCGTGTCAACCGAAGTGTCAGAATATGACGTGGAAGTCCTGAGATGTACTTGCAGTTTGACTACACAACCCACTTAGTTGTCAATGTTTCGTTCTCCCCTACTATGCCTGTAATACCGGAGGTCTCCACTTGGGGGCAGAATGCAGAGTCAGAGTCCAAAATACCACCGCATACATGAAGCGAGACAAAGGAAGTTATTTTTTGTTTTGTTTTTGTTGCAGCCAGAAATCAACAACACCATCGTCGTTGGTGTCATGTTAGACCTTAAAACCACTGTCGTCAGGATAGGAGTTTGTTTCACCAATGTGGGAAACACAGACAGTATTTTGCAACGTTTGGGGAGTTGTTGCGTCAGGCTGCCGCTCTACTTCAAAACAGACAACACCACACACAGCTCGCGGTTGCATATAAAAATGGCAGCTTCAGAAGAAGCTTGTGACAGTTATGTTGTTACCTACATTAGCACCAGACCAAAGGAGCACAACTCGCATTCCTCTGGGGCTTTGCAGACACGTGCACGTCTCCACCAGGACTTCCCCAGTTATTCCAGTAGAAGCAGACAGAACCACCACTCATCCCCATCTGTTCCTCGCAGAAGTGACGGGAACGTACCTGGAATTTCTTGTGAAATTCAACTTGTCGATATTCTTACTCCTTTTGTTGTTGCTTTCGCTTTAAATCAGCACCTTCTGAATCATTGAAGTTTGCGTAATCGCTTTCAAAACCAGAAGTTTACAAATCACGCAAAAGCCCCAAATGCAGCGGCACCAGCCCGTTTGAACAAGTGCTGCCACCCTGTGGATACCGTTTGAGCAGCACTCTGATTTCCACTATTAGTTTATGTGGTTGTGAAGCCAGAAAAGAAGCTGTTGTCCAGCTGATTTTCTGCACATTTTCAGTGTGATTGAAAACACAAAAAAGTTGGATAAAAGCAGGCAGATCATCATAATTATCTCCTTTAGATGAACTCGAATCCCATCTAGTTTATCGCCTCCTGCTCACTGCTACTAGAAAAGACAACAAATCCTTGCTCCCTCTTACAGGCTGGTTCACAAAACAGTGATGACAAATGTCACATTTAAATATCACCAAATATTGTGGCATGAGACCCCGTCACGCCCCGGTACACACAGCATCCAGGTGATTTTCCGTGGCTTTTCTGCCACCGTGAAGCGCCAGACCGCAGCTGCATATTTGGCAGACGGCGCTTGTCATCACTTAGTTTAAATTGCTGCAACACAGCTGAGGTCTTTGGCGTGTTGTCTTCCGTTTACAAGCCAAAGAGAGCTGAAGTATAACTGAGGGTCACATTCATAGCAGCAAGTGAGGAGGCACCGTCCGACTGTGGCCAGAAAATAAAAAATAAAAGGCAGAAAAGCAGCAAAATGACTGACTGCTTCTGTCTCTTTGTCCTCTGTGTCCAGTGGTCCAAGTGTAGCTACGTCTCCAGGTGCGAGTCGCTGAGACGTGTGATGAGCCCATCCAGGTCCAGGTATGTGCACGACGGAAAAACCGAAACCCAAATGTCACAGCTCTTGTGTTAACCTTTAATTTCCTCCATAAGTATGCTTCAGCGTGACATCACTTGTCTCTGTGTCGTCCTTCAGTGTGGTGGTCACCCTCCAGCCCCGCCCCCTTCGCAGCACCGTCGACGGGGACTGTTCAGACATGGAAGCGGCCTCTTCCAGTCCGGGCTCGAGTGTCACCAGCAGCGGCTGTGCCAGCCCTCATCCCAGCCCGACCCAGAGCTTTCAGGAGCAGCAGCTCGGTCCGCTCTGAGCTGTCCGGTACCTAGAACAGACACTCAGGGTCCAGTCAGCCTCCTCCCTGTGGACCGGACTCTGGACTCACAAGCACCACATCACACTGCAGACTGACAGAACTTTGTGCTGGACCTGGAAATAGAAAAACAAAAACTGACCTTAAAGTTGTGGTCAAATCAAACATGGGTTCTCCTGTTTCCTCAAAGGAAAGGGCCCTTCAGCTGCGCGGAGCAGATTTTTGACATGATGCAGTGCAGATTTGATGTGATAACAGTATAGAACGCTGTTAAACGAGTGTTACCTGCCTCGTTAACATTATCAGCGTGTGAAGCTGCTGCGTTGAACTAACACAAGCACAAGCTAACCTCTGCCAGTTCAACAGTGTTTATCCCGTCAACGTACCGATTGTGACTTCAGAGGATCAGTTCACTGTGATAGCTCTTATAATCCACTTTTCTTTTTTTCTTCTTCTGAGTGTCAGCTGGTTTTTACCGGATCTAAACTGTAGCTAAGATGAGCTGCAGCGCTGCTGGATCCTGACAGCGACCCAGACGGGCCGACCGAGGCTCAACACTGTGATTTCATTCATGTTTTCAAGTCTGACTGCTGTTCCAGTTTTAGGAAACCAGTTCACCACATTCCTGCAAACCTCATGGACTCGGTCGTGCACGTGCACGTGTGCGTGTGTGTTGAAAACCCATAAAGAAGAGCAGCTGCTGTTACTGAAATTCACAAAACCTCATTTTTAACTCAGAACATGGAACACGCACTCAGAGATCTAATCTTTATTAATCACTCAGACGTTAACAGGAAGACTTTTTAAAGGGCTTCACTTTCCTTTAACTTTTGTAGAATTTCTTGGACTCGGATGTAAATCTGGTCGAGGGAAACACGTACGCATGAAGCAGAGTGATGAAGTGCCTGGAACGGACTCTTAGCTTTCACTCAGGATAAACGCTAAATGTTGACATGTTTTCTGGAAAGCTCTTCCTGCCTTGAATGGTTTGGTGACATAACAGGCGCACACATTTTAAGTTGAAGAGTTCTTGCTCAGGACCAAAAAAAAAACAAAAAAAAAACGTGTGAAACTTTGTCTCTGAGAAAAGTTGAAGAATGTTGAAATGTGAAACCACAAAGTGGTGCCAACGCTGCTCTGGAGATGGAGATGTAACCACTTTCCTGGACTAACATTAATATTTAAGAGTTGGAGTGATCTTTTCGGGTGAGTTAATTAACCGGGAGCTGGTTGGTGTGCAGGACACTAAAACCTGTGGTGCTGCGTGTTTGTACGAGCACGACGACGCAGTTTGCTGCCTTTTCTCAGAAAAGCGTGCATGGAAACATCATTGTACTGTAGGTTTTTGCACAGTGATTGAATGAACTCAGACGTGAGTTCAGCGCTTCGTCTGAAGTAGTTTTTAACAGAAGTTGCTGCGTTTACATGTTCAAGGGCTTCTGTCAATGCTCAGGACAACAAGTTGAAAATAAAGATGTTTTGTTTTTGATCTGAGTCTTTTGTTTTTTTTTTCTTGAAGTTGAGGTTCATCCAGTCATTTCAGGGAAATGTTGAACTAATTTAACATGTTATTGTTATTTCAGTATGTTAGCTTGAAAGTCCAAGACTCAAGTCGTCTGACTTGGTCTCAAGTCATTAACTTGAAGATTTTAGACTTTACAAAATGTAAAAGGACAGTAACTTCCACATGTTTTTTTTTTCTTTGTACCAAATCTGCTAAATTTATATTAAGCGATAATATGTCATTTAACGTGTTTGATTGACAGCTTTGTCCCGCCTCCTTACAACATGACGTAATAATGGGTTTGAAGACTTGAAGACTGACTTGACAGTTGGTCCCACGTCTGTGGTTCAGCATGAAGCAGAATATTTAGAAATCGACTTCACTTCCGGTGCAGAAACTAAACCAGGGCAAATCATGAAATTCTCTTTCCTGCATGCAGGTTTTCCTCACTTCAGAGAACTTCTTATGAATATCTACTTCTCTTTCCTCAGACGTCCACCTGAAAAAAGCGCTCAAACTTTTTTATTAATGCTCCCATCAGCACCGTGCAGTCGTCTGAACGTAAATTAATCAGTTGTAAACAAGCGTCAAGTGAAATGATCTGTCGTATTCTAAATGTCAGGATCCTGTAAATAGTTGGAAACTATAAATATCTGAAGTCTCAGCGGCTGTTTGGATTCCTGCATTTAGTGTTAATATGAACCTGGAAAACTAGAACCTTCCAGACTCTGGTTGGAGGTGGACGGAAGTGAAGCGACTTTCACCGTTGTGGATCTGCAGCTGTGGACGTCCAGCTGCTGCAGCTGAGCTGCGAGACCTGAGACCACCTGAGCAGCTCTTTAAAGGCGCGCTTTACTGGATGTGAGCTGTCAGCTGTGCAGAGATCTTCTGCTGGAGCTGTTCATTACTTCTATAAATAGTTAATGCTCAATGAAACCTGAACAGCTCACATGGTCCAACCACCGAAGCCTTAAAGCTGCACCGCTGCTTATCTGTAAACTGTTAAATCAAAGTGCAGAGCGAACGTTAGCGTGCTCTTCATCAGGAGCTGTGCTCTTCATCAGGAGCTGTGCTCTTCATCAGGAGCTGTGCTCAGACTGTCAATCAAGTGCAGCTTCTCAAAAACAGCAGGAAATGTAAGAAAAATGGTGAACGACTGCACGTCTGAGTGCATCGCCTGACTGTCCGTATGTGTGATGTCACTGCTGCGTTGAGTCGTAAAGCAGCTTGTGAAAGAATGAAAATTGAAATTTGATGATGAAAGTCAGACTGATGCAGGTCACCTCAGCATCACCTCCCACTGTTTTGTCTTTTAGATTCTTGTTTTTGTTTAAAAGTCCTTCATTCACACCTTGTTTCTTAATGAGTGTGTGTGTGCGCAAATGTGCGTGCAAGTCCATCAGAAGTCCATTTGTTCCTATGAAAATGTCTAATCTCAATGATCTGTAAAACTCAGCTTCAAGTTTGTTTTTATTATCAGAAATGATCCTTAAACATTAAAACGATAATAATGATTGTATATACTTTTAGGGTAGACTTTAAAAAGTTGGGGATGGGGGGATGCAACATGAATTTACTTGAAAGTTGGCAGTCTTGCAGAAGAAATAAACACTGATATGAGTTTTTTTTTATGATTTTAATGACTGTACATCTGTACATAACTCTGCTTACAGGGAGTCTGCATGCTTCTTGGTCATGCATGGATCAGATCATATCCTTGGGTTTTTTTTTGTTTTAAACTATGGAGAGTAGCTAAAATGAGCTTCTGTCCTGCACGTGCAGGGTCTGTGCTGAAATGCATTTCCCTGCATTGAACACTAGGGGGGTGAAATGTGTATATTCATTATAAAGTCAGACAGAAGATTATGCATACGTGGAAATTATACAACATAAAAGTGTTGCAGTTCTCACGAGCTTTGCTCTAATCAGTAAACGGTGAGCTGCACCTTACTGAATAACATCAGCCTTTATTTCTGCAGATTTATTTACGAGAGTGTTTAAACATGGGGATCAGTAGAAATTTCACGAGGTTTGGATGTTTGAGCTTGCTGCTGACAGCAGACGGCAGGAGTATCATGGTTTAGGAGACGTGACTGCAGGAGCGTGTTCTGAACATGTGACTGTGGTGGAGCACCTCTGCAGCCCAGATGTTGAACTGTCGGCTCTGAGCTTCCATCCGTACTACCGACTCAGCTTTCACCTGGATGACCTGCCAGTGCTGCATCTGATGTCATCATCATCCTGATGAATCAATTAATTCAACACTCATTCACCCAAACAAAAGCTGCATCAACCCACCAATGGTTTGTTTTTTAATCTGTCTGATTGTATTGGCATCTCGCATTATTTCAGTTTACAATGAGCCATGCCCCCTTTCTACATGCTGAGAGGACTTTGGCAACGGATCCTCCTGTGCATCCTGGTGCCGAAGGACGGGCAACTTACATCACAGGTAAACTAATAAGTACTGGTGCATGCAGCAGCCTGGGACTGGTCGCTTAGGCTCACCAGCCAACCAGCAGATCAACTATTTTGAGTTTTTTTCGTGTGCAGCGTTTTAATTTTACCACGCTGCCCTCTAGTGGCTGCACGGAATGAGTTGGTGCAGAAAACCAGATACACATACGCAGCTCTATCACATTCAGGGGCACCGCATGAGTCTCTGTTAGCCCCCCTGCATGCTTTTCCCACCCACTCCCCCGCCTCCTCTGTGAATGCCACAGGCCTCTCACCCCTCAGTCCAGATTTAGACCAGAGTCTCTCCCAGACAGTTGGACCCAGCTGTCTGAAGCCAGCCACTGGTTCACAGATTTCCTCGTCAGATTCCAGTTTCCTTCCTCAGCATGCCCGGACTTCGTAATCTTCGGCGGCTCTTCATGTGACATTGTGACGGAGCCTTGCTCACCTTCCTGGTTCACAGACTTTTGTTGTCTTTGATGCCCAGGACTCCACCGGTCACTGTGGCTCTGCAGAAGCAGACCTCGCACGCCTCCTCTTCATCTATGGAGCCTCATGCAGAGGTACAACAGTCATTCTACACTCCCCCTTAGATCTGCTCCTGAATGTGTGTTTTAATGTGACTAGTTACAAAAAAAAAAGCAGGTCCCAAATGCTGTTTTTAACTTGTTTGCTTTTTAAAGAAAAAAAAAAGCATAAATGTGTACATGAATAAACTTCTGAATGAACTGCAGCAGCTACTTAAACACATTTGAGGTTTTTCTTGTGGCACCAAAGCTGAAATCCTGCTCTGTGACTCTGTCATCATTTCTCACATGGCCATTTCCTCTCTCAGATTCGCTTGTGATGATTCAAATTCTTGAACATCAGTGGTTTCAATTAGAAAACGGTACATTTGCAGTTAAATCTGCTCTTTGTTCTCCTACACACGAGAGGGTCCGTCCTGGTGGTAATCCAATGCAGAAACTGGTGGGCATCGTAGGCACGAGCATCTCTATAAGCAGACTTTTCATCCGTTTGACGTTCTGGAGCGTTCATGTTTTTGTGTTTGCACAATTCCAAGAGGGAAAGACATAAGCGATGATTTTAGAGGAGCAGCTGTTACTGAGAAGGGTTACGAGGGCGTTCCCACATCATTGGGAGTAGATCATGGAGGAGGATGAACATCCCAGTGCGGTTATGTTAAATGCTTAGAGAAATTGTCATCTCAGACTGTTTCTGCTTCAGTTGGCGTGTTATGAGTTAAACCACGCTGAACAAGCGTGGTTTGTTCAGAAGGTTCGTCAGGCTGCTTTGCTGCTGTTTCTGGTGGCTGTCAGTGGCTCATGAAGTGTTTCCTCCACTCGATGCCAGTGCGTCACCTTTCTGTGACCTTTCTGAAGTCATGACTGGAGTTTCTTGGTAATGTCTCGAGTTCCTGCAGTACCTCAAGTGACTTGCTTGTTTGCTTTCTTCCACAGGTTCCCTTGTTTGAATTTGATGACTATGATGAGGAGGATGTTCTCTCCGCGAAGAGCAAAGGTAAAGAGGAGGATGAAATACTTGAGTGTGTGTGCTGCCTCTGCAGTAAAGATGTTAGTATTTGGACTGAAAACCACAAAACGAAGGAACCGCCCAGTCCGACCAGCTGCTCTAACTTCAACACACACAGCAGCAACGATCAGTCACAGTTGTTTGACTGTTTCAGTTACATGCCAGTATTTTCTGCTCCTCCCATTCACCAGCGTTTTCCTACAATGCAGCATGTTTGTTAACTTGATATGAATTTTTATGGCTGGCCGACGTGTTCCTGTGAAACTGTAACTGCAGAAGGGCTTAAGGGGTTTTGTGCGGGGGGTTGCAGCTTCTCAGACAGCAGTGATGGAGGATACGTTGTCCTCTGGCCAAGTAAAAGGTCATGTTTTTCTCCAGTTGATGACAACTACGTTGTCACTGTGGTCCAGTTAAACCCTCGCGAGTATAATGCTGACAATTCAGTAAACCTCGCCATGTAGAGAAGAGCTATTTTAAGCTGCATCCATACACTGCTGCTACGTTTCACACAAACATACATTAACTAAGAAGTCTGAGAAAGCGGTGAGGACGTCCCTGACATCCTTCAGTAGACTCAATGTCTGGATCAGACTGGCATGGATCACATGGAAATACTATATGTTTGCAGGCTATTTTTGAAGCTAGTTGACATTGTTTTATTTCTAGGTGCGTATACATATGCAATTCACCCCACGGCGCCCCCTGCAGACGCAGAGCCAGACACCTTCATTTATATGAATTTCATGAAGAGTCACACCTGCTACGATGCCATCCCCAAGAGCTCCAAGCTGGTCGTCTTTGACACAACGCTGCAGGTACCATTTAAAAAACGTTTCCAAACAGCACAAAGGCCCCACGACTGTTAAAGGTGCAGGAATCTGAATGTATGTGATATTTTTTTGTTAGGTGAAGAAGGCTTTCTTTGCTCTGGTGGCGAACGGCGTGAGGGCAGCACCGCTGTGGGACAGCAAGCTGCAGTGTTTTGTTGGTGAGCTGACTTAAATGTCTGTCAATGCAGCGCCGCCTAAAATTGTGCCCTGTAAATATTGTTGCCTCATCTCCTGACTTTCATTACGAAATAAACTATGAACCAGTGACACAACATAGAACTTTAATAATGCAGACTATGTTCAGCCAAACTCAAATGCACAGGACGTAGAAGGAAAGAAAAAAAGTATATGACTTACTAATCCAACAGCAGCAAGGCTAGGACGCCATCCGATTCACAGCTGTCTGTTTCAAGCTATGATGTGTTGCTTTAAATTGCTTTTGAAGTTGATTTAAAGCCACAGTAGCTCATTTAAAACAACTGTTGTACTGTTGGCAGCATCATTTTGTTGCATTATATCCTGTTATTTAAAGTGGATATGTTCTGGATTCTCTATAATTTACTGAGAAAAGACCACAATCACCACCATACTTCCAAACATCCCAGTCCAATCCAGTCCAGGATCAGGTTGCAGAGGCCTCAGACCTCCTTCTACTTAGCCATTTCCTGCAGCTCTTCAGGGGGAACACCATGGTGCTTCCTATTTAAAGAGATAATCATTCCAGAGGGGAAAGCCTCGGGACAGATCATCCTCCTTCTTGGGATCATCTTCCTTCTAGGGAAGTGTTCTGATCAGGTGACCAAACCACCTCAGCTTGCCAATTTTGATGTAGAAGAGCAACAACTCCACTCTGAACCCCTCCTGGATGTCTGAGCCACTCATTCCTTCCCTCAGGCTGAGCTCAGCCAGCCTTCAGAAGAAGATCATGACCTTAGAATAGGTTTGGAAAATAGATGAACTGGTAAATTAACAATTTTCTTCTGTCCGCAACCTCAGTACATGAGTAGAATCCCAGTTTGCCCATCAATCACATGTTCTGTTCTACTTCCACTCGTGAATAAGACCCAAAGCTGCTCAGACTCTTCCTGACCTGGAATGCTCAATCCTAATTTCCAAAGGGCGAGTTGTAGTCTCAGATTTGGATGTGCCAATTCTTGAACTAGAACCGGAAACCTTCTGCTGCCTGGTTGCACCTACAAATTCTGTCCCTAAAGGTTACGAACAGAACTGATCAAAGGCTCGAACTGTCATTGGAGAGTCTGTAAGTTCTTGAGCTATGACTTGTAGAAGAAACAAGAACATTTGAGGACTCCACAAACAGAGAGGATAAGGTATCCTGTTCAGAGGATACTGAGACCTTTTGAAGATCAAAGAAAATGCCTCGTCACACAAAATCACCCTAAGAACAACATTGCCATTGTGAAGCATGGTAGTAGCAGCATCATGCTGTGGAGATGTTTAAAAAAAAACTGAAATGAACCTTTTCAACTCTGACCACAAATGTTTTACAGCACTGAGATCAGGACTTTGTGATGGTCACTCCAGAACATGGACTTTGTTGTCCTTAAGCCACTTTGGAACTAAGTTGGTGGTTTGTTTCTGGTTTTTGTGTCCAAGCTTTAACTTCCTGGCTGATGTCTTGAGATGTTGCTTCAGTGTTTCTACATGATGTTCTTTCCTCGTGATTCCATCTATTCTGTGAAGTGCACCAGTCCCTCCTGCAGTTAAACACCCCACATCATGATACTGCCACTGCTGTACTTCACAGTTGGGATGGTGCTCTCAGGCTTTTTTCTCCAAATGTAGCCAAACGTGCCTCCAATTAAGTAAATATCAATTAACTTATCAGAAGCTTCCAAGGTCATGACGTCATCGTCTGAACTTTCCCACACTGTTTAGAGGCAAAGTAATCTTTTGCTGAGTCCCAAATCAGTGGCCGCATCCTTTGTCGGCCGGATTTAAAGGCCGATTACGTCACAACCGAAGGCTGTCCCAATTTGAAGGCTCCTTCAAATGCAGCCCACAAATGCATCCTCCTTTTCCTCCGATTTGAAGGACGGGTCTGGTGTATCCTTCTCAGCCCACCATATCCAGAGATGCATCATGGGTATAACGAAATATTCTCTCGTAGCAACACAGTACACTTTAAAATTTATACGCAAAAATTAAAAGCCTAAAGGGGTTATGATGACAGGCTTTTGTCATTTGTGTAGACATTTTTTCTCTTTTTTGTTAGAAATCATCAGGACGATGAATGAGCTTGTACAACGGGTCCTGTAGTTCTTCAACTATTTCCGCGAAGCATTTTTTTTAGGGAGCAAGATGCAGACAGAAGCTTTTATAAAGCTGAGAAAACAGAGCAGCCACCTCTTCACTGGCGATGATAAATTTGTTGAAGTTCCTGTAAAATTTTAAAAAGTAATAAAAAAAAAACTTCACAAAAATTCGACCTCCATTCTCTCTTCGGTTCAGTGCTGTCACGGTTGCTAGGCAACAGAACATACACCAAGGTAAGGGGTACACCATCCCAATTCACACCCGCTGACTTCCAGTCTACTCGGTCTTCGAAGGACCTGGCCTACATCGACTGGGTAGTCTGGGTCCTTAGCTTTAGTGTACGTGAACTTCTCACTTTGAAGAAAGTAATAAAAATCTCTTTCATCTCTCCATTAGCAAATGGAAATCAACCAAAAACAGAAAAAAGGTCGTCTAACTTTTTATATGCTGGATGTGAACTTCTGGTTTGAACTGTAAGTGGTTGACGTTTTGTGTTGATTTATAAGCGCTCTCGGAAAATAATAAGTCAAGATGATAAGACACAAACACAGGAAAGTAAGTGCAGGTTCCAGAAGGACCATTTTGTTTCTAGTGGCACTGACAGGAAAGCAGAGAAGAGAGGATGGGAGGATGCCGTCTGGTCTCCAGCGTATCCCTGACTTGGTGCTGGTGTTTAGTGCATCTGGATGTTGACATTTCAGTGTGAGTTTTACGCGTGTATTTAAACAGTTTACTTTGAAGTGACAGTCTGGTTTCGTACCTGCTGGCAGCGAGCAGGTGTTTGACCCGCGCTGAGTTCATGTTTCCTCGCTGGTTTCATGTGTTTGTGAGGAAAGCAGGTCAGCAGCAGGACTCAGTGTTACATTACTAACAGGACGACACTCACCGTGACACTTAAGAACGCTTTAATTAAAACGGCAACAGGTTTAAAAATGAATGAGCAGAGCATGTTCACCTGCTCCTGAGAGCTAACGGGACAAATACGGGGTTTAAGCTTATGGCCACGGGCCAAGCGGGAGTCCGTCTTCACGTCTTCACACATGCACTACAGTCATTTAAAACGGCTTTAAAAATCTATAGCAATGTATTGAAAATGAATATTAGATAATAGTGTGGTTCATATTTACAGTCCTGCAGCTGCTGCCATCTGACTTTCCCTCAAAGATTAGATTTTATGACAACAATAAGACATATGACAGATGCTTTACAGTCATCTTATCAGTCTTTTATTTAAGCTTGACTTCTGTGCAGCCTGTTGGAACCTTTATGCAAAAAGAAATGATAAATAGGAGGAGTTTAATATTTGTTAAATATTGACTGAAACATGATTGAAGGCCCTTATCGCAAAATCACTGAACCGTTGGAACATATGTGAATAATACGTAAACCACCTCCCATTCTCCTCACTCACATGCTGAGGCCTTTTTCTGAACTCCCTGCCCCCACGAGTAAAGCCTGACCCGACCTTGCAATGCCAGCGGATGATGCAGCCATGAATCGCATCAACAGGACAACCACGGCAGCGTTTAATCGCTTTAATGGACTCAAACATGCTAAATCAGAATGCACCTTAACGCTAAAGCTAGTCAGATTCTCTCTCTCTCTCCATCCATAAAGCACACAGCTTCTATTATTATCCTCAGAGACACCTCCCACCCTTATCTGTCTCTCCAGGAAGAAAATAGTCTAAATCTGTGTTTCTTTTGAGTTGCAGGCCACAGTTTAATTTGATATATTTGCATTTCCATTATCTAAAGTTGAAAAAGTGAACACAGATGATGTTGAACTCTTTTTCCTGGGTTTACTGGTTCTGAGTGGTGCACCCACTGTCTTTCCTCCTTGAGTCTTGGCACAATGCTACAGAGAGACTAACTACAGACCTTCTTTAATTTCTAATACTCCTGACCCGGTTCCCTGAACCACTGCCCACCTCTCCCCCTAATCCCTCTGACCCCCAGCCCCATCCCAGTTACCAAAATAATACCCTCCCAGTTTTTCCTGGATGTCCTCAATTACAGTTCTTTAATTGAGTGTTCCTCCTCCTCCTCCATCCAGGGAAGTACTGCGTCATGTATGATGTCACACCGTTACGTAGCTGACATACAGTAGCTACATCTGGCCAATACACCTGGACAGTAACGTGAGGGCTTCCCGTTCCAGTCTGAACTGGACCACTCACTGGTTCTGCTTTTGCTGTTTTTATTTGTTTTAATTCTTTTGGTGTCCAGCATCATTGTTTTTAAAGTTCTTCATAAATAAAAGAGTTGAAAATTGAGACACAGCTTAACAAAAACAGTAATTTAAAGCCTTCTGACTTCAGACATCTTATGAAAATCCTCTTATCTTTTCTTTATTTTGTCTTACACCTTTTTAACATTTAACTTTTCTTGACCAACAGTTGTTTCATGGGCTGGTAAAAGATAAAGAACTGGTCTGGAGTTCAGGGACTGGCTCCTAATCGACACAACAAAATGCTTTTAAGACTGACTAAGTCCAGGATATTTAGTTCTGCAGATTCTCTTTAACAAGTCAACGCAGCAAAGTATCTTTACATTCTTGTCGTCAGCCAAGAGTGTTTCTGAAGCCGCTGATCCTTCTTCCACCACAACGCTCTGCAGATAATGACAAACTAAAGGGCTGAGGTAGCAGATATTCACACAGAATTTTCTTAGCTTGCTTTACAGTTTTCCTCAGTCACTTTGCTACATTTCTCAAATCATCCTCGACATTTGGAAAACAGAGCATTTCTCAAAACACAAATAGCAAAACATCTGGATTACCTGTAAAGCAGTCTCTTGCTCAAAATCCTTAGTTCATCTCTCAAAAGAAGATATCTGTGTCAATGGAGGTGTCAGTGCCATCAGAATAACGAGTCCTTGAGTCCAGATAAGACATGTCAATATAATAGTGAACTCTGGAGGGATGTTCTGACGTAAACTAAAGTTTTGATGACAATGTAAATTACACCTCAGTGTATGTGGAAGATTGAAGGAGACTGGACAAGATTCACATTTACGCTTTTACTGTAATTTGTTGACAGACCATGTTATTGTGATACAGAAGGGAAAAGACAGAACTGCACAAAGAAAAAAAAAACAAAAGTAGAAATGTGAACATAGAACAATGTCGTTAGGGAAAACTGTACATGCAGCGCTGTAGGAATTACAGTTCAGTCTTCCTACACATCCTGACGTTCCTGTCTGTTGGGTCACAAATTCTCATCCACATCACAACAAATGTCTTCTCTTGTGATGCAGCGTGGAAGGAATCTTTTGGAGTGTCTTATCGAGCCTCCGCAGGCATCTGCTGTGATGTCACACCCTGCATCCATGGCAGCCACGAGGCTCCTCTGTGCATTAGGCTGGCGATCACATACTTTCCATCTATACGCTGAGAAAAAATCCTCAGTGAGGTTCAGGGATGGGGAGTAGGAGGAGAGGAGCTCCACCAGCATCCTGTTGTGGGTCCAAACCATTGCCTGATGATACTGGAGCGATAGAAACTGACATTATCTGACCCCTCTCTTGTTCAGGAATGAGGTCCCTGTAGAGCCTGAAAAGGTGACAAGACGCTCTGTATTGGATGGCCCAATAATGAGAATATGCGCTAGCTCACCATTCTCAGAGACAAGCACCATGGTGATGCTCCCGCCCCGTTGGCCTGGTACATCGACTGTAGCTCTGTGGCCGATGATAGTTTGAGCACACCTTCTGCCTTTGGTTAGGTCAAAGCCAGCCTCATCCATATAGATGGAGTTGTGCGGTGGTTCACTTGCTTCCATTCCCATTATAAGTTATATCCAGAAGACACTAAATGAGTTTTATGAATTTCAGGCATTTTCATTTTGGACCAGATACAGTTCCATCAAATGTATGCAGCACATATTGCATCTTTTTTTCTCCATAGCAGATGTGTAAAGGTCATACCTAGTCCTGTTTACTATGAGGTACAGTTACTGCATTCTCACACGTTTTACCTGTACATCCTGGTAGTGCAGCTCCTTCACTCCTGCATCATATTCATTCAGGCTTTTTAGCACCCGTCCATGGTTGAGATGCTGACTGGATGTTTCTAAAGATGTTGTTGTCCTCACTTTTTATCTCCGTTAGTCTTATGGCATTTATTTCTACAACCGTGGTGCAAATAGCGTCCTCCTGTCCAAGTGTAAGAAGGTGCCGCTATAGTAAAAAAACTCAAAATTGAGTCAGAAAATGCCACTGTATGAAGTATACTATCTGTATGTTGTAAAATACAAGTAGAATACTGTAATGAAATGAAATGAAAAATACTTTATTTATCCCAGAAGGGAAATTCAATATTGTAATAGGGTTTTTTTCTGAACAGTAAAAACAATAATGACAGTAATAATAATAATAATCATGATGAGGTCTTGTTGTGGAGGCTGATGGCAGGAATGATCTTCTGTATCGTTCTGTCTTGCAACGGAGCTGCAGAAACCTCTCACTGAACACACTGGGTTGTTTCATCACTGTGTCATAGAGAGGGTATGAAGAGTCCTCCATCATCTTCATCAGCTTGTCCAACATCCTTTTTTGTACAATCAGCTCCAGCGGCTCCAGAGACACTCCAAGCACAGAACCAGCTTTCTTGATCAGTTTGTTGATTCTCTTAATGTTCTCGTAATATTGCATGAAGCATTACAGAAAGTACACGGTATTACTCCTCCGCCACGCAGCCTCACTCCTCTTCCTCCTCTTCCTCTTCCTCTTCTCTCTGGCTGTTGACTGCGTCCAGTTCCTCGTCCTTCCTTCATCAGACATTGTAACATTGTGTTGTGCTCCAGCTAATACGTATATGTGTATACTTGCCAGCTGATGGTTCATGAGATGCACCTTTGAGCTGTTTCAGAAAACTGGTTGGTCATTGGTTGATCTGATGCTTCGTTAGAGAAAGTCAGGATTTACCTGAGAGCAATTTACCAAAGTCTAATGGAAAATATATAGAAATAGACTTGACATATTATGACAACTTATTCAGCTATTTTGCATGTAAGACTTATGTGATGAACTAATACCTACATGTTGTAGAGGTGAGACTATTCAGCTGAGACCTGTTATAATACATAAGCAACTGATAACGTAGGAGACAGCAGAGAATTGTACAAACAGTTGCTTGGATGTACCAAAGTGTTTGCAACTTGTTCAAAGAAATGAGAAACTGTTTTTTTTTTTTTTTTTTATGTGCACAAGTGGCACAATGATGTGAAGATTGAACAAGTAGGTTTGAAAATGTCCTGTTTCCTGTTTGTGAGTGCAGGTATGCTGACCATCACGGACTTCATCAACATTCTCCATCGCTACTACAAGTCTCCTCTGGTGAGCCAAACTGCTGGATGGAAGTTCACTTCAGTTACTGTTGGTCTGATCAAAATTACGGTGAGAAAAAAAAAAACGTGGCTGCTCAAAATGATTTCTCACTGTCGGCTGCAGGTTCAGATCTACGAGCTGGAAGAACACAAGATAGAGACGTGGAGAGGTCGGAGCGACGCAGCCGCCTGCCGCTGAGTGTTTCATCGATGAAACGCTTGAATCAGTGACTGTCGGTTCAGGTTGTGTTTCTAACCTGTGTTTTCTCTCTCTCTCCCTCTTTGCAGAAATCTACTTACAATACTCGTTTAACAGACTCATCAGCATCACACCTGAGTCCAGGTGAAGACAGACTCAGATCGTTCGCCACCATTAGTTCTTCTGAAACCGCTAAGTGCTTTCATATCATCCCACATTTTCACGTAACAACAGAAGACGAGAATGCTGCCCCCCTCCCATGGCTGCTTTAATGTACGGGCTTACCAGGGCTGAAGCCCATGGGCCTCCCAGGTTCAGGTTCATGATGAGCTGAAAAGATCATATCCTCTTGTAACTTGTCAGGTTTTCTGTCAATCACTCTAATCGCATGTTCCATGGCTGCTGATTGATCCAAATTAGGAGTGA
>JBAMYA010000067.1:0-18579 GCA_037176975.1 Arrhamphus sclerolepis | reverse complement strand
TGTGACAACCATCCTCATGAAGGAGCTGGTTGTCACAATGTGTCAGAGTGTCTTTGATAGTTAATTACCTCTTTGTTGCAGTGAGTTGGAAAATGACAGTGATACACATTTCAAGCCAACACCTTAAGCTTCAATTTAATGTAGGAATGACTATTGAAAGATGTTTTGATGGCGAGCACTTCACACTAGAGTAAAAAGTGGGACAACCAACCTCCATTACTTGCTGGAGGTGGTGGGCCCACAGGAAGGCTTGTTGGGTCCAGTCAAATGTGGTCAGTGGGTACTCACCAACAAGCCCTATCAGGGGTAAGATGGGGCCCTATGGACATATATTTGATGCACTGAAAAAGATAAGATAATTGGATGTCTTGTGTCTGATATAACTTTTTTCAAATAACATTTTTACATAAGATTAAATAGGGAAAATCTGCTCCTTTGCATTTGTCTTTATTCCTTGGTAATTGAACTATGCCTACTTGTCTATTCTCTTTGTTATTTTCGTTTTATCTGTGCCAAACATTTTCCATTTTGTTGGAACAGCACACTTCTATGACACCCTCATTATAACCTATATTTTTCATTCTCATGCATATCAGCGAATAGAGTTCTTTACGAAATGATTTGTCCTTATTGAACTGGCAGTGAAAGCACAAAGTGAATGATTAATCCAGAGAAATAGTGATGCATATAAACTAGCATGGAGGAGAGCTATTCAGAGACGCCCAAAGAAGGTTTTTCTCTTTTCATATGTCTCATCATTGTCTCCGACTGTAAGAGGACAAGTGGCACTTCCTAATCACATCTGTTCAGATGAAAGAAATGAATGTGAATGCTGGTCTTGACAAGTCTTCTAAACACATAATCTAAATCTAAAGGCAGCATTGGATCAATTTTACACAAGCCACACATCCTCAGACTGGTCTGACACGGAACTTTGTTGAATGAACGAGTCAGGTGAGTATCGATTGTGTTCACAACCTGTCTGTGCCTCAGCGACATACTTTTATGATGTCTGGCACCTCAAATATAGTCATGTGAAGAAATAATTTTCTCATATTTAATCACATTTGTTTTGTCTGTCTCTGTGTAAAAATATAATGAAAATTATCTGTTAATAGCAGGTATAGAGTTATGTAAACACAACCTCGGCAAACAACAATATGCATTTTTTGTTTTATCCCCTCAGCGTAGCATTATTTATTTAACAAAGATGAATCAAAGGAATGAAAAAAGTCATGTGGACCAAACTAAGTAGCCCCAGATTCAATAGTTAGTCGATTCACTTATGCAGTAATAACATTATTCTTTCACATTAACATGGTGGAATTTCTTTGGCACATTCTTCTTTAACATTCTTTATGTTTGCTGAAGGTTTTGGGCTTGAACTGAGTCCTGAACTCCAGCTAGACCATTTCAAAGAGTAGATTCTTTTATTTTTCATCCATTCTGATGTAGATGTACTGGTCCGTCAGTCTACATTGTTCCAGGAAATCTTGGGGGTTGTTCAGATGCAGTCTTGCTTCCATGTTCTTCCGAAATAGAAAAGAACCCTTTGAAAATAATCATACTTTTATTTATTTTATTTTATTTTTTTTGGACAAACATTACAGTGCCTGACCTTGTGGTACATTTTCTGGGCTGGCCACTCTTGGAAAGATTTACAACTGTCTTGAATATCTGTCTTTCTCACTGAAGAACATTGAACTGTAAATACACTGTTTCCCCTACCTGCTCTTCTTATTCCATGACAAGAGATGAAATGTGATTTGAAATGGGATTTTGTTGACAGGTACCCTGTATAAAAAAACAACATGATTCCAACTTTATGAGCAATAGCGTAGCCTGGAAAGAGTTTTATAACTCTTTCAAGATTGGTGTGCAGCAACAATTTCTTCTCTAAAATCATTGCTTATGTCTTTCACTTGTGGTATTATTTAACACAGTGACTAGAAAAATGTCAAAATGTCAGCTTTTATAGAGGGACGGACACTTCAATCAATCAATCAATCAGTCAATGTTTATTTATATAGCACCTTACAATAACCAGCTGCCGCACACAGTGTCTCACAATAAATGGCAAATAAAACAAAAGAACAGAACAGTTAGATGACAAGAAAATCCCAAATAAAATCAGTTTTGAATACATGATGCATTTAAAATCAGCTTCAAAACTTAAAACATAAAATCTGAGGAAATGAAAGGTAAATGGTCAGAAATGTGTCACAGGGCAAATTGATATTAAAAGCCATTTTAAATAAAAACAAAAAAAAAGGCACGGTTGCCCCAAAGCTTGTAGCGTCACCTTGGTACCACTAAAACTAGATGGTTTTAGCACCATAAAGTTCTCGTATACAATGTGTGACGGGTCAGCAGCTGAGAGAGATAAGGCCATGCAGAGTTTTAAAAACAAAAATTAAAACTTTAAAATCAATTCTAAATGTGGCTGGTAGCCAGTAGAGGAGACATGCTGATTATATATTCATAAAGCACTGATGATTAACAGTACCTGGCTGGAACTTATCCTGTTAAAGCCTACAAAATCAGTAATGGGGGGTACTTAGTATTGCCCACACATTCTCTACGATAGTAGCCCCCAACCTTTTCTGCACCACGGACCAGTTTAATGTCAGAAAATATTTTCACGGACTGATCTAAAGGTGCAGCAAAATGATAAGACCAGCATAAAAACTGTAGTATTTTCTCTATAAAATAATGTTTTTTACTCATTTTGCTAGCTTGGGTTTTAAATTGTTCTATGATGTCACCCATAGGTTTTTCAAAAGAGCGACATTGAAGCCTCTTTTTCCAGGACAGAGTTGAGCAGCAACTCTACTACATCAATTACAGTTAGCAGCTTTAATCTATGATGCTAATTAATACTACTTCACATCATTTACATCTGAAACAAATGTTGTCAGAGCTGAAACGAGGACAAGTGGAGCTCCGCTGGGACCTGCCAGTCGGTCAGCGCAGCCGTTACCCGATCTCATGCAAACATAATTCAGAAATATATGAAAATCAAATCCATCCATTTAATCATGTTTCAAAAATAAAATAGAACGATTCTAAATTTACCTTTATCCACCCACATTATGTCAAGCACACTCTCTTCGGAGACTCAAATCATTTCACACCATTAAAGCAGCTTGAAAAGCATCTCATTCTTTCAGTTTCTTTGATCAAAAGTTTGACTAATTTCACCCTAATGTAAAAATAATTTGTATTGGTTTTTGCAAAGAAATTCAAATGCGAATATGGAGGGCGAATTGTCGGCGAACTTCAGAAAGTTCAAAGTGAAGGAAGAAAAAAATGGAACAAAGTTTTTTTCAGTTTCTTCATCTGGAACTCTTTCACAGAGGCTAAAATGTGAACAGAAGTGCACTGTAAGTAGAGACTGTAATACAGAAGGAATGCTCTGTCAGCCTCTTTTCTATCACGTTAAAATCAGTTCTTTTCTCATAAATGCCACACTGTACTGTCCTTGGTGAATGCAGTTTATTGCCAATAGAGTAACATATTCTTTCTTTCTTGTTCCCTGGACACAGTCATTATTCGTGGGCAAATGCTGAGCAATGCCACGTGAAACATTCTCTTTTAGTCACTTCATAAATAGTAAGGCATGGATCATCAAAATTTGCCTGCGCCATAAAGTTTTTAGACATGATTAAAAGTCCTAGTGAAATGTGTGTATTTAAAGCTGGAGCCACTCTTTTGGTCTGGTGCACTTAAATGGGTCGAGAGTAGAGTGGGATTCAAGCGCCCGGATGTGATCATGTTGGAAGCGAAGCTAGGGCAATGTGCTGTAAAATTGGTTCTGAATTTATGCATCATGTTAGAACATGCCCAGAGAGGTGGTAGATGGAGAATAAGATGGAGAGAAGTGGTGAGAAAACAAGGACACCTTCACAGGTCAGCCTGCAGGCTGCATATACTGTAGGCGGTACTGTACATTTTGCATCTGATGAACAAGAGTTTTCATTTGCTGAAAATAGCATCACACAGTCACGCATGTTCTTGCAGAGATGTTTATCTGCCTTACAACAGATGTTGCCTCATATTTCAATGTATTTCTTTTCAGCTGCTTTGGCATTATTCATTTAAAGAAGTCCTTCAGAAAAAAGCTGCATCCTTCAGCTGAGAAATGTAAAGCTGCTTCAGGTCCGCTTTAATCTTATGATGTGCACATCTCGACTTTGAACCCAGTTTCTAATAAGAACTCAATTAATCAAATTACTTGATGTGTTTTTCTCATTTTAATTGGACTTAAAGAGATTTTGATGAGAAGAATAACTCCTTCATGGGAAAAAAAAAGCACAGTGACTTCTGTGTGATCAATACTTGACTCATTATATAAACCAGTTTCACCACAGCTGTAGTGTGAGTTAAGCTGGTGCATTTAATTCCAGTTCATAAAAAAAGAAGGAAAAACAATACTTCCATTTAAAATAAACCTGATTTAAATGCCTTCATTAAAAATAACACACATTAACAGCAAACCCAGTCTGTGTTTTACCAAGACAGCAGCTGTAGATTGGAAAGCCTTTTAGCTGCTCTAAGATCAAATTGTAGTTATACTGCCATGGTGATACTCATTAATGAAGTGAATGTTTTCCACAACATATGTTAATATTTCATTGTTAGCTTGGAAAAGGCTTATAAAATGAATGCAGTTGGGATAACTACAAAAAGGAAACTTCCTCTTTCAAAGGTTGACACACATTCTGGAGTTATAGATGGAATGTCTTTGTTCAAACTTCTACAGAGATAAAATAAGGGAAAAGCTTTTTTTTTTTCTTTTTTTTTTCCCCTCACTGTATCTCTCTTGAACTTTGGTGACCTCTCAATGTGCAAATTGGATTTAAGTTTGGAGTCAATCACCTCTCCGCCAAGGTGTGCCTCTTTTTAAAACCTGTCCAAAGCTTTATGCATTTAATTATCATAGTCATGAAAATGCTGTAAATGGGTAAAGATCAAGACTGGGGAGCTGGATAATTCTCATGTTTTTGGGTCTGTCTTGTCACACTACCTCACAGTTCTGAGCAAGTCTGAACCTCGGAGAATTTGAACAAAATAAGATTTTATTTAATTATTTATTAATTAATTTATTATTTATGAGATAATACATTTAGGGCCTGATTTACCAAAGGTTTGCGTGTATTAAAACAAGTGCAAACTCACTGTGCGGGGAAAAAAAACCGCACAAACTGATTTACAAACAATGCGCACTACAAGTTGCGTCTTTCAAAGATGCAAAATAGCGTGTAATTTAGCACCAGCAAAGAGATTCATCAAACCTGAATGCAATTTTGCTCATAGAAACTGTGTGTAAATTTAACACGTTTCAAAAGGACGTGCAAACGGTCTGTATGCGTAATTGCGCATCAAACGAAGCAAGGAGACACAGAGAACGCATTATTCACCCTTGTCTGAACATTTCTGGGATGAACGAGGAAACAATCATTAAAATATATTGCTGATCCAGCATCGCCATCTTGGAGCTGCTGAAGGAACTCAGAATGGATTTGGAACCAGCCACAAGAAGGAGTTACGCAATACCTGCAATGACAAAACTCCTTTGTAGTTTACATTTTTTTTGCATCTGGGTCATTCCAGCCTACGGTAGCTGTTACAGATGGGAGCTCCCAATCTTGTTTTTCAGATGTGCTGTCAGAAGTGCCTAACATGATGTGACGCCGGGTGGCCAGGGTTATTAGGTTTCCACGCACTTGGAAGGCATTGAATTATACCAAACAAGGCTCTTCTTTTTTCTCTCTCTCTTTTCTTGTCTGTGACTGAATGTCTCAGAGATAGGAGCTTGAATGTGCAGCGCATTTGTGATGCCAAAGGCATCATTACCAACATTGTGACAAAATATCCCGGGTCAGTGCATGATTCTTTTATTCTTAGAAACAGTTTTCTGTTTTCCAAGTTGTGAAATGGAGATGACTGACTTGTAGGTGGGTCAGTTTGTGAAATCCTTTGTGAAATAATTTATCACATTAAAATCATTAAAAGACCCATACATACATGCATGTGTCATATTTATTCATATGTTTAAAAAAAACAAAAGAAACATGAAAATCACATATGCCAGACAACTGCACACAGAATATGGAGCACACCTTGAGATCGAACAAAACTTGTTTGGATCGCACTGATGGAGCACTGCTGTACAGGCCAGAATAAATACGCAAAACCCTAATTTAAATAGGGTTTCTCCAACATGTTTGCACCTGCCGCCAGTTGTGCAAGCACTCTTTGTAAATCATGCGCAACCATGGTTCAACCCCTCGTGCTATACTCTAGATTGTGCGAGCAATTTACTACACAAAATTTGGTATCTTAGTAAATCCAGCCCTTAGACACCTAAATATGTGTTCTCAAGCACAGGAACAAAGAAAAAAACCTTTAAAGACAAATATGAAGAAAAAAATGAAATCAATATAAAAAGTAAATAATAATAATGAGCAGTAGTTATGATGTCAGTGTGATTATTTCTGCTGAATCACCAAGATAGCTGTTAGAAGAAGGGTCAGGCTCTAAGAGCAGGCCACCATCAAGCCCATGATGTTAAAATAAAAATTGCAATTCCTCAACTGACTACTAGAGCTTATATACCACTGTGTTAATTTCAGATCTTGTTAAGGTAGTGACTTCTGGAATGAGGATGGACAGGGATGCTAGGTAACACAGGATCATGGGTCATCGTGTTGCCTACTCGTGTTATCTAAGGTAAGTCGGCCAGCATCCAGATCTTCTAACTCCACCCGTAAATTTTTAGAGCTGTGTGAGATCCAACAAATATGTGCACAGTGGGGAAAAAAAAAGAGGCTTCAGCAAAGCCATGGACGACATTCCAGGAAGTTTGTTTGCTCAAGCACAGGTTTGACAAATAACACACAAAAGAGTCTGCCACAAATGGGGCAAAAAACTCTTCTTTTAAATTTGGCACCCTGGTCTTTTCTTTTCCACCAATTGCCTTCTTTTGTCAGTCCTTTTTCTTCTCTTTTGATCTTGCTTTTCTCTAACAGGAAAGTCTGCTCCATAAATTCATATTATAAAGACACATGCAAAACACGTTTACCATTCATTCCACAGTCCTACAGCCTATTATTCCGTTTCAGACTCCTTGCTTTGTCACATTGTGATCAGTCACCATCTACGTTACCTGCATGTGTTTGAATTTTCATACAAAACAACATAAAAGAGACACAATTTAACTCTGGAAATGAATGCATGTTCTCTGCTCTCAAAAATATTACATTTCATGTGCTGTCACCATTTGTCACAGTGTCCTCAGTCGATGCAACGTCTTTTTTTTTTTCCATTCTAATAAAGCAAGAGCACCAGCTGTTACAATGTGCATTCCTCTTGCGACGGTGTTGCCATCAACCAAACCTGCCACACTTAAATGCTTCAAAATACATTTTCTTATTCTGCCTGTCTTCTTTTCAAAATAAAGTCACTGACATTCTAATTTATTTTGCAGCTTTGACGTACTATGTATCAGTTTAATTTGTTTAATATTCTTCCAGGTTTTCTCCTTTCTGCTTTGTTAGCTGCTCTTGTGATAATCACTGTGAAACACGTTGTGTTGACAGATTTTTTTCTTTTTTTTGCAGCAGTTATGCTTTGCTCAAGCGTTTGCAATGATCAAAGCGAATTCCCACAGTTGAAACAGCCCCTTAACACGCCTTTCTTTGATACTGAGCTGTTTGGTGAGCTTCAAGCTATTTGAACGTAGCACATTAGCATAGCAAAAGAGCGTATTTGTTGAGCTGAACTGCACTTACCTAAGTGGTATGTATGACCTAATGTGCTGTTACTGTTTTGGTAACAAAAGCAAAGCAAGCGGATTTGTCCAGCATGCAGCCGGTCAGCCTGCCTGCACAGAAAGCAAACATGCAGTCTCCTCTTGAATCAGGCTCTGAGCGGCCAGGTTGTGTGGACAGATGGGTTGAAGTTGTATAGAATTAGTAGATTATGTATGTAAATGGCGTTTCAGAAGACAGTCAATTTGGCTAATGTCAGATGAACATACAAAACCCATGGACAAACAACAACTGGGCCAGACAATAATACAATAGGAGGCAAAATGACGCGATAGAAATGACAATGTTGGCAGGTTTGGCACAAACTATTATTAAAATTTATCCAAAATTGTTGTGTTGAGTCCATTACAAATGGCCATTTAAAAAAAACAAAACAAAACAAAAAAATCTCAGTGACAGCAATGCGTGCAATTTTCCCCAAGACCCCCACAGCTCAGTTGGAACAATTTAATGCACGTAGACACATAGAAAATAATCCATAGTATGAAGATTTCAGGACCAACTCATGGATCTACTTCATGGCTACAGAGGCTGTATTTACACTGCAGAGTTCAAGTGACCCAATTCCAATATTTCCTCCTATGTGGCACAGATTGGAATAGGACCAGTGAACATCTAAGAAGGAAAAAAGCATAAGGATTTAAATATTCTCTTCTTTTGGGTGTGTATGTTAAAGCTCCTACTATGATTCAGGGGTCTGTGCATGTCACTGTTCCTGTTGTACTAAAGACTAAGCAGAAGGAAGCTGCACAATGTGTAGCGTTATCATCTGTAGAAAAAAACCTAGAAAAGTTGCAGCCCAGAGCAGCCTGACGCAGACGAATTGGATTCCCTGTCAATGAGACTCATGTCTTTTGAAAATGTGAAGGTGCAGAGTGACGTAAACACGTCAAGTCTGTGTTGGTTCTTGGATGATGGAGGACGACGTCAATGTGCACACAATGCATGAAGCTGTCAGGAGAATGGCGGAGAGAATCTGGTGAACTTTCAAGATAAAACACCACAAGTGGGCTTCAACTCATCAACCTGCAGAGGTTTGTGTGGAAACAATTCAGAGAATTTTATGAGAAATCTGAACCACTTTTGAGGAGATTGTCAGGTTAGAAGTTTAAAAGCACATTTTATTTTACGCCACTCATCCATTTTAAATGTATGTATAATTCAAAAAAGCCCAAGACATGGTAAGATATACATTTTTAAACGAGCAGACTGCAATGGGATCTCAAAACCTTTGAGTAAACTCATGACGTCTCACAAAAGCAACTGAGCGGCCAGCGCTTGCAGGCGCTCTGCTCTGATAACCCGCCGGTGGGACTTGAGGTTGCGCTGAGGACGGAGCAAAGCTGCAACAAATCCAGACACTTTCTGTGGTTCTTCAGCTTAATCCTTTACAGACCTCTTTGGGACAAGCTTGTAGCACTCGAGTCCATCTCATGCCCTAATTTCAAGGGCCTGTGACTTTAACTCGGACTTGGACTTGTGCATCAGTTGCTCTTTTACTCAGAAATCAGAGACAAAATACATTATTGTTGTTCCAGTTTTCTCCCCCCTCTTTTATCTTGAATTACATCTTGCTAATGGACATGTAGCAAACAAACCAATAAAAAAAATATATATATATATATATATATATATATTTCTTATCTTTGTATAATAATTACAAAAAAAAAAAAAAAACTTGAACAACAAAAGGCTTTTACTCAGATTTTCACATGATTTTGCATGCATTGTTAGTTTGTGGTGAAATTACCCAACAGACAGACAAAAAGAAGTCACGAGGAGCAGAAGAAAACGAGAAAAGAAAGAGAGATGAAAAAAGCAGACATAAAAAAATAAATTTGCAGCGAGAAAGGGCACGTTATGTCACATTTACACACTGCGGCAAAAATAATGTGATTTGGTGTTAAAAGGTTTTAAAGAGAAATGGAGGCTAAGGTGGATGGTGTGACCAGCAAAGAACACACTCTCTCTCACACACACACAGAGTGAGAGAGAGGAAAGAGAACAGAAAGTCCACAGGAGAGAGCAGGATGTACTGTTTTGCAGTCTTTCCTGTAGTGAGAACGATTAGTGAGATGAGGAGTTATGGGAAGGCAGGGAGGTGAGGTGATGAGTTCAATCTAAATACTAAAAGCTAATAATCTTCTGCATAGGAGGAGGGCACATTCCACTCTGGCAGTACAATCATAACCTCTACTTTAGTCCAGCACAAAATAATAACACAAATAGACACTTATGTTGAACCTTAGCCGTTCATTCAATAGTAAGAACAAGCAACAGAGGGTGTTACGTTAACCTCCAGTACTTCTCATATGACTGAAATTATTAAAACCTTGTAAGAAAACATCTCGGACACAGAAAATCTGAGGGTTTACCACCAATATGTGTTGAAATTTTAATGTATAAACCAAATGTTAAAGGTTTCAGTGAAGCTACCTATAGTTATGTGTCTCTTACTCTTGAAAACAGTCTTCTTAAGACATAACAATGTCACAAGACCACCCATACACTGGCTGACGTTTCCATTAAGGCAGTATTGGACAATGCTGGCATCCAGTATCAGTCAGCACCAGTAAGAGTTGATCAGATGCAAATCAGTTGATCTTGATCACTGACTGGTGTTTTGCTAATTACTGAGCTGCAAGACTCATCAAGGGCGTGCAATTCATCTTCAAACTTTCAATCCATGAAACTGTAGATGATGACCTTCCTGAGATCCCTCAGAAACAGCTGAAACAAAACAACCAGTCAAGAACTCCAACAATCAGATGGACAGGATGAATTCTGAGATAACTGCTCAAGAACAAGTGAGAGAAAAGTCTCTGTTCTTACTTGTTCCTGTCATTGATGTTATTACACAAGCTGTTTCTGTGAAGGTGGAGATTGTACTGCTCTACGAGGCACAAGGAGGCACAGTTGTATGTTAGTTTCAAAAGTAAATACAGGTCTTTTATATCCTCCATTATCCTGCAGGGATTAAACATAAACTACAGACTATCTTTTAGTGTAGTCGAGGAAAATACTGGAGATGTGTTTTCTTGTTGAAAGTGCTGCTGTTGCTGGTTTTGAATATGAGCTTTAAAGAGGCAGTTGGCCTTTTCTCTTACCAGAACTGCATTCCTTCAAAGAGACTTCACAGAGCTTCGTTCGAAGCCTTCTTTTTGTCCTGCTTTTAAGGACACTGAAAGACATGAATTTCATCATTTACTCTTGAAAGTCCACTCATTTATTAATGCTTACATGTTGCTGTAGTTCTTGTTTGTACATTTGTGTGGAGTTTGCAGGTGGCTTCTCTCAAATACACATTACTGGGGCAGAGGTGTCCCTGCCCTTTTGGCAGAACACCAGCTTCACGTCTCTGGTGCATGGCTTGCAGAAATGTGATGCAGATGCCTTCATCTTTATGAAGTAAAATATAATGACACTAGAGTGGATACAGCAATGGAACTTGAACTGCTGGAATTCTGGACATCAATTTCTGTTAATCTTGGAAGAACTTATCGCAGGAAGATGTGACTTTGTTGCGTAACGAGCATCCTAATGGAAAGGCAGTGATTTTGCAGTTTAGTTTATCAACTTTTTGAAATGTACCACTTGAGTCTTGCACCAAATCAATGACAATCTGGGTTAAAGAGATACAAACTTCACAGATGAATCACAATCCACACTTTGAGCGCTCGCTTCCAAAAATGTGTGTTAAGTTTTCAGGTTGCAGTCCCCAGATATTCATAAGTTATTGCAAACGTTAAACAATAACCTACTTGCTTGTCTCATGGAAATTATCTGTACAACTTAAAAACTAACCAGATGTTGAAAACAGCTTTTTTTGAGAAGACACTGCATACCAAGGGGCATGAATTCAGATTGTTTCAGAGATTAAAATGATGAAAGAATTTTGAATGTAGGCCAAGTCAGTTGAGGTAATTGCAGAAACATGAACTCGATCATTACTGCACTGTCTAAGGGCGCAGCGCAGTTTTGGCTCTGAGTAATGGAGGAAATTTAGTGTCACATCGTGAAGTTTCATGTTACCATTTCTCATGCTTTTTATTTTGGGGGTTGCAAAGGAACTATTAAGGTATAAAGAGGTAGAAGGAGCAAATGAAGAAGAAAAGAGTCTCCAAAGATCTGTAACTTAGAGCCCTAATGACTTTACACTAGTCACATAATATACAGTGTTATGCACCAGTGACCATCTGGTTGAACTCCACAGGGGTGCAAATAACACTGAAACTAATGGCACATAAGCTGAACTGTAAATGACATAAAAGTTTTGGAGTACTTTCAGAACAGAAACCCTATAGTTCCTCCTGAGAATACTCCAGCTAGAAAGATGTTTGTCATTATGCGTATTAAGCCAATACTGTACATTTGAAAGGCAGCCTATGACTCACACATATAGTGCATGACGTCTGCTTACTGGAGAGACTTAGGAACATATCAAACAACATTCATAAAGAGGTGAAATGTATTGCTTTTCCTCCATCAACCATATAATTATACAGACACCTGAATCGATAAAGTTGTGGAAGGCGTCATAGTTATGAAAGGAATGACCTTTATCTGTCAGAGTAAAATCCACTGAGTGTAAATGAAAAAGGAAAGGAAGAAGAAGACATTATACAGTGTTCAATGGCATAGATGATTCGCAGCTGTTGACATGGATTTTGACTGGTGATTTGTGTACTTTTGTTGGTCTTTTGTCTCTTTTCCTTGATGTATATGCCTACACAAGGCATCAGCGTGACTTCTGTGACTCTCAGAGCAAAACAAATTGTCCTTACTCAAAGCTGCTACACTTAAATGTCAGCCTGCGTGTTATGTACCCCCCCTTTCTTTCTGCAAGTGGATGCTCATGGTATGTGCCTGAAATGTACATCTGTGAAAATGCACTTGAGAGTAAATTAAGCTGACAGCAACACCAGTCACCACATGGCTCAGCAACAGCGTGGCGCATTAAGATGCAACTGCATTCAGCCAGTCGGCTCTCTGACGCCAGATGCCAAAATATTTCCAACAAAAACTCAATATAATCTGGCATCTACGTTCCTACAAAGGTGAATGCAACCATATCTGTTTATTCATAATGAACACAACGAGATCTGAGAGGATGTAGCGGCAAATATGAGAAGTCACATTCACTGAGTTAGATTTGCAGAAAACATTAAAGATGTATGTGAGCAGATGTGAACACAAGTTTGCAATGCTGTTGCATCTGTTGAAATACTGACTTGGATCAATGTTAATGCAAGCAACTGCAACTGTTCCTCCCAAGCCTGGTGGAAATCAGAATAATGTAATTTATGGGGCTTTTGAAACTAGAAACAAGAGTAAATACAGCCTGCTTGCCACAGGTTCAGGTAGGAAGGTCTGAGTCTATACAGCAGCAGAATCAGGCTTTGCTAACCTGAAATCCTTCTTGATCTTCTTGAGTTGCTGTTTACATTATATATTGCGAGTGATCAGATCCGATCTGTGTGTCCTTGCTGATGTTTTCTTATTTACATGATTACTATGGTAACCTACACACAAAGAATGATGTAAACCAATTAAAGTGGTGGGATGTGAAATGGCTTTGCGGAGATTTTCTGCACATCACAAAAAAGCACCAGAGACTGAGAAGGTTTCTGTGTACCACTTAGCATGAGTTTGGTCCAGGGAGGTTAGCTAGTTAGTAGTTTGCATTGCATTGTGACTGACACGAAGGTTTATATGAAATTTGGTTTGAGCGACAACACAACTCAGATTGAGACACAGCTGTGGAAATTGCATTTGAAACCATCCCCTTATGTGGTTTCAGAAAATTGTATTCGAGCTGGCAGTGTGAACATAGCTGAAGCAATACCGCATAGTTAAACTGAGAAATTGGAGAGATAGAGGGCAATCCAGGATGTAAACCGTCAATTGTTTTCTGTATTGGCTGTATTGGTATAATGCTCACAGATATGCAGTGGTTGTTTTGCTTTTGATATCTTTTGTTCATCTCATTCATATCTCTCAAATCAATGGGTTTCTTTGCAGCGTCATCACAGTAAGTGCATCTAGGGGGTCGAAAGCAGCACTCAACCCAGTTTGTTTGGCGGAGCCAAGCTCCTAAGCTCAGACAACAAAACAGTTTCCTGTACCAACTGCCAAATATGATGGATGGACGTTGTTCAATATTCAGTGGGAATCAAAGCTCTTTGCCAAGAACAAAAAAAAATAAAATAAATGGGTGGATGCTGGGCAGTAAGATAGCAGACGGGGGTTATGTGAGTCCAGAAGGCAATAAAAGATTCTGTAGTGATCACATAGTGTCATACCGTGTCATAAACCTTCATGTCTTTCAGTTCATCTAAGAGCATAATTAGACGCAGGCAGTAATTTACATGCACACAGGTTTTAATTCGTATAAACGTTGAGATTGATGGTCCAAAAGCATGCATGACAGTTCTGATTTGTGATACAAATTCTTCCCAAAAGTGAACGTGAGGGTGCATCATTGCTTTTGTAGATATTTGTGGGGCACCTGGGACCGACTGGAAACATGTCCAGGGTATACCATGCCAGGTGACAGATGGTATAGGCTGCACACCTCTTCCTTTCCCCCACATTTGCATGTGATCCTAAACAGGATGAAGCAGGATGGATGGATGGAAATATTTCATTACTAAATGTATATATATATATATATATATAAAAAAATCCCAATCAATACTGCTTTACTCTGCTGTAGCACATGAAATACATGTACACACAAAACACACAAATACACACAAAAGTCCATTACATATAAACAACCTTGGCATACTGTCATTATTATAGAAAGCATGGCAGTGTAAGCACTGTTGACATATTTTACAACCTAAATTTATGAGCAGCTACCTGCTAAAAGAGAAAAAATGGACTTGAAAAGGTGGGAGGTTTAACAATGTACCATTTGGCCCTTGTACTTCAGCGGATTCTGTCTGTTAGCTACACTCATCTGTATTTCTCCTTTTTTTCTTTTCTTCCTTGAATTAATTCTGCCTAACTTGCATCAACAGCCTACCAGCTATTTTGGAACTAATAAGTAACTGTGAGGTATTACAAGACCACATGTGGATTTCTTATGTGCAGCAATTGTGAGGCAGCTTGTTGTAGATGCGAAGCATCTAAACTGTACGCTGCTCTTCTCAAAGCTGAAAAAGTAGCTTATGAAATGGTAAAGGCTGTCAGTCGTAATGTGAATAGTAATAAGGATGATGATGCTATGGAAGTATGCTTAGAATTACGAATGAAGCCATTCACAGAAAACATTGCTGTGAGCAAAAGTTGGAAGTCAAACACAAAAGTCTGAACTGAAGCGTCGCCGTTAGCGATCACACTTCTTACTGTTTCTTCAAGTTCTTCAATGTGATCGGCTTTTTCTGAAATGCGGCTGCTGTCTGTGGTTGTTTTAAATGGGAAAACCAATTTTCCTTCTCGTACTAACTATTAAAAATAATGAAGATTGGAATCAGAAATGACTTTATTAATCCCCGGGGGTGAAATTTCAATTCAGTTCAATTTCAAAAACAAACAAACAAAAACGTAAGAACTCGGGTGCTGAGTCTGTAACCAGGCTCTAGCAGAGTGGATGATGTCACATCACGGCCTCGTAAACAGCCACCAGGAGCAATAATATGTGCTGCTTACATTTTAGTTGGAGGTGGCAAAGATTTTCTTTGGGGGGTGACAAGGATGGATAGGGAAAAAAGTAAAATAAAGCTAAGGCTAGACATCCTGAAGTAAAATAAAGTAAGAGAGGTTAGACTGAGATAGTTTGCACACAGAAAAATGGGGAGATAGTGAGTAGGTTGACAGAAGGATGCTGGAGTTGCAGCTGCCAGGAGAAAAGGGGGAGGACCAAAGAGGAGCTTTTCCGAATGTGCTGAAAGAGGATATGGAGCTGGGTGGCGTGCCAGCGGAAGATTCTTAAGACGGGGTAAGATGAAGGAAATGACTCAGACTCTTCCATTCATGTAGAAGAAACCATGCAGGAGGGCTAAAAATTCTGAAGATCATTGCTAGAGCTGTTTTTGATTTGTCCATTCAAGGCTACTGGTAATAACGTGTCAGTGTGGAATGGTAGACTGTATATGCACAGATATGCTGTGTTTAGGATTTAAAAAAAGTGTATATATAAAAGATAACACCAGAGTGCATTATGAATGTATGCATGTAGTGGATGCATTGGTGGATGTTGCTTTGATTGTAAAAGTACTTTTTGTGGTCAACAAGAAGAAAAAATGTCATAAATACACTCTACATCCTGTTTACCATATAAGGAGCTACAAACCACATACAGCAAGAGAGCTTGGTCAAAGGTAAGCGAAGTACAACACAAACTCTCTCTTTTAGGCTCCTTAGTTAGTTATTTGTGCTTCATATTTTAAAGGTTTTTGAGGTTCCACAAACATATTAAGGAGCTGGTTTCTTTTTTGAACTGAAAAATAGAATTTTAATGTTGAATGTTTGCACATCCTCAAATCATCTTGAATATCGATCGTACCACTCAAGGCAACGCAGATGAATATCCTCAAAAAGGTAATTAAATAAAAGAATCAAGCAGTGTGCTTGACAAATCAAAGGGGCCAACAGATTACATTCAAAGAAGGTCAGAACGGAGCATTTCTGAAGTTGCTCCTTATATATTTAGAAGTTTGATATTTTTATTTTTCATGTATTTCAGAAATGACTTGATCATCCATGTGAGTAAGATTTGCTAAATATTACTAGCAGCATTCATATTCGCTCGAAGCAGGATGTAATATAAAGTGTGAGACATCAGTTCTCAGAGTTTCTTTAACTTGTTGAATTTCACTGACAGCTGCTGGAACAAACCTGTTTTTGTATTGATTTGTTCTACAAGCTACCACGAGTCCCCGTCCCGATGGCAGCAGCTTGAAGTCAGCTTTTTAGGGGGTGGGAGCCATCATTAAGGCTGGATCCAGCCATCCTCTGTAACTGGTAAGTGTACAGGGATGCTGGATGCAGCTGAGACTCTCCAATGAGCGATTTGGTTAAGACAGTTTCTGTGACAGAGAGATAGATCCCCAAAACCACGATACAAGACAGAAAACAAGGTCGTCAAAGTTCTGTCAATGTTAAAAAGAAGACAGTTTCCTTAGATAGAACAGGCGCTTGTGTCCCTTTTTACACACAACTTCACAATTGGCCTCAAAGTTTGTTCTCGATTACACTTCCCAGATACTTATATTAAAATGTTTTTAGAGCCTCGGGGTTAAAACATGAGGTTGGCTTGTGTTAAAAGCAGATTAATTTAGTCTAGCATGCGTTCACTTCCCCTCCAGATGTTTAAAGAGCAGATTTAATAATGTGACTGTGGCGTCTGCTGCTCCTCTATTGGGCTGACAGGATCAAGGTCATGCTCGGTTTTTCTTAGGATTTTGGATGTCACCATTTTCTCAAAGGTTTTCATTATAATGGATGTCAATGCCATCGGTCTAAAGTCATTGAGGTTTTTTGGGAGAACTGATTTCGGGGACAGGGATAACAATAGCATCCTTCCAGATTTTTGGCACATGCTGCCGCTTTAGGGACTGATTAAAAATGTACTGGACCATAGAGCTCAGGCCTTTTGCACAAGATTTTAGCAGGCGGCCACAGATGTTATCTGGGCCATGAGCCTTATTTATTTCTAGTGAACAAAAGGATATTTTAAAAATCCTTTTTGGGTGATGAAACAGTGCCGATTGTCAGTCACCTCATGTCCCACTTCCTGTATCGCCTGGATTAAATCAAAGGTATCAAAAACAAGTATAAAAAAAAACAATTAAGGGCACCTTCAAAAATCACATTCTGACTTAAAACCGTCTGAAGGGATAAAACTGCTGTTTGGTGCCTGCAGTGGTTTTGCATGGCCATCTTGTTCTCTAACTTTGCTTCATAGTTTTAGTTTTTGCTTTTGTAATCCTAATTTTAACTTCCTTTGTTTTAACACAAACATGAACTTTCCAGACACGCACATGAAGAAAGTTTTTTTTTTTCCTTTCTGCTTTTAGTTAATTAGGTGCATAATTAGCAGGACTCGGTTCTCATTTTGGCTCAGTTTTTGTTAAATAAATAACACCATATGTGCCAAATGTCATGTGCAGCGGCTCCTTTGAGGGTGCATTTACTTATTTTCTGGAGCTCATAAAGACGAGAGGATTGCTTATTACTTCCTGATAAGAAACACTTTAGAAAACATCAATTCAATACGTGCTGAACTGCATAATGAAAAATTTACTTCATGTCAGCTGCTGATGAGCAATTATTGCACATAAATTCAAAGTTTAATTTCATGCTTTATGACTTGGATAAAAAAAAAAAAAGAAGAAAAAAATACCATACAGAAATATACACACAATCATAAAGGAGGTGCCTAAACTTGATGCAGCTGAATACTATGGATGCTGGTGGAAAGTGAAAGGCTTTAGTGAGCAGGGACATGGTGAATGAAGATGCGGGGTTTGGTCAGATAAGCACAGCTCGCTTGAATTATCAGATAATCATGGATTAAACATGAAGTGGTCCTTCAGGGGGTAAAAGAAAGGCAAACAGCTAGTTTATCAGAGGACGTGCTTTCGGTTTTCTGAATGTGTTATCTGGGGGGGGGGGGGGGGGGGGGGACCCTTTCCCACACCAGGCAAAAAAAAGAGCCCCCCCACCCAACAAATTTGCTTCCCCCCACCCAAAAAAAAAACACACCTCTTCCCCAAAAAAAAAAAAACCAACACCCCCA
>JBAMYA010000056.1:0-18579 GCA_037176975.1 Arrhamphus sclerolepis | reverse complement strand
CATCGGCCTTTCGCTTTAATGGCAATGGTATGTCAGCAACTGGTTAGTAAAGCAATCTGCATCATTTAAGAACTTATTTGTATTTTCTGACAGCATGAAAAGCACTACAAAAACTGAATGAAATGAAATGTTGAAGATTAAACACTGCTGATTTTTAGTCAAGAGGTTGCACTGATGTCGAACCACTAAAATTATTCTCTAGCACGTCCTAAAGATTCTCAGTTGGGTATATGTCTGGAGCCTTGATGGCAACTCTAAGCGTGAAAATTGCGTCTCATGATCTCTGAACCACTCTTTCACCGTTTAAGACCATTGAATCTGCCATCTTGGAGAATTCCCATGCCATCTATTCTCAATCAGTAAGCCACAAATGTTCCAATTCCAGCCACAACTAAACATGTACTTTCCTGAAACAGTTTGGTTTGTTTTTTTTAAAATAAACTTAACAAATGGCATTTAAACAAGGTTTCCAGGGTTTCCTTTGCAGATCTTTGAACTCTACAGCTACATTGCTTCAAATCTATAGTACATGAGGTGTATTCATAATCCTTAATCTATTAGCAATCTCCTAGGTCTTCTCAATAACAAAATACCACTGAAGTATAACACAACCAAATACTTGAATGATTATTTTGGCCATGTAAAATAAATTTTACTGCTCACCTTTATTCCTAAATTCTTCTGAAATACTAGGGCCAACCCATATTGATCATTTATGCAATCCTTCACCTTTCATGACAATTTTTAACATTTGCCATAGAATCATCTAGAAATACAACACTAACGTACTTCTGATTTGAAGAGCCTTATGTCAATAATGTTAATGAACAGTTGTCTTTCATCGTATGCACTTCAAAGTTCAAAGCATATATACCCAATGACCTATATTTGAGGGTCAAGAGATAGAATGGGGGAGGGTCCTAAGTAGGGAAAAGGGTCTTGGCTTCTTATGAATGTATGCATGCATGCATGCATGTAGTATTTAGTAAAAGTGAAATCATGCATGTATTTACAAGGCATGTATTTTAACTATTGAAACTGAGAACAGCACCACATAAGTCAATGGAGACGAAAGCTAAACCACAAAAGCACTAAAGAATCAAGATTTCTAAAGTGTGGAATCTTGCTGTTTTCTGGTGGAGAGAAAAGGTTAAAGGTGAAGGATTGTATTTTTCCTGAGGGCATTCTGCCTTACTGATGCTTATAATCATAAGGGACAGCTGCTTACAAGCAATCTTCCTTATCACTACAACATCCTGCTGCTCTGTTCCTGCTCAGGACATATATTGATCTTACATTGATATACAGCATACAGACCTATTTCAAATACCTGAACATCTCTGGTAATTTTGTTCAATTTAATTTTTTAAGCCCAAACTCCTAAATCTAACAAAACAAAAACAAATGCTCAAGTCAAGAAAGAATTACTGTTTTAAATGAAAAAGATAGTTATTTTAATTTGTCCTTTGATGAGCTTCAGTATTAATACACACGCGTGCACACGCTTATACTAGGAAACAGGAAGACACAGGGCTCTTTTTATACATATTTTAATTAACAAACATGTGACCTTCCCATTACAGCCTTCATCCACCCACCACCCACACACAGAGCCCCATTCAAGAGGGTCTATTTAACCCATTAATTAAAAAGCACAGAGGAGACTTTAATCCTATCAGGGAGAGCAGGATGATGTGGTGAATAGGGCTTGTAAAGACAAAACAGAAGAATTTCCCATTTATCATCATAGTCAGCTGATAACACAGTAGTCAAAAAGCAGAACCAGTGCCACGTTCTGATGCCAAATATACAAGCGCTGAACTGCTGACACTTTGTTGATTAACAGGCGAATAAATACAGGGTCTTAAAACAGTAACAGCTGTAGTTTAAGAAGGAAAAAAAAAATCCCACATATTACCACCCCTTCCTTGATCCTGCTCACACAGTAAACCTAAAAAACTTTAAATACACAAAGATTATAAACAGACAGGCAAAGCCAGCTCAACAGCTAGCAAGACAAGACAACCAGTCAGCAGTATAGCCAGACACCCAGTCAATAAGTCGGTCCATTGGTACTGTCGATTGGCACTGCCGCTCTAAAGCCTGGAGCCACTGGGCTTCCTCCTCCCATCTCCTGGCTTTGATTGGTCGAGTAGGTTATGGAGTAGTGTTAACCTATATACGACAGGCCAAATTACACTCAGCTTGGGCAGCCAGGCACATGTGCATGCACACAAACACAGAACGCTGCCTCAATGCACACGCGCACACACAAAATGCTACATTTGGCCACGTGTTGGAGATGGGGCGTATGAGCTGTGCTACCCAAACACAGACGGGAGAATGTGTGCTTTGTCTCCATGTGAATGAGGTGATGCGAACAGAGGCAAGCAAATACTGGCAGCTGTGCTCAGGTTGATAATTCTATTCGAGGTATCCGTCCGCTCTTCGACATGGTTTTGAAACCACTCTGCACTGAGACAACTGAGCTCCAATCATTTTGTTGGCACATGGGAAAGGTCAGAAAATATGTTGAACAATCTGAGATGTGGGCTAAACTTGTCTTGGCAATTCTTTTTGGTCTATTACCTACTATATTGGACACTGATCTGCTCTGTGGTGAAGCAAGTCTTAAATATTAAAATAATGAAGGCTGTCCAGTGCAGCAATTGTCCTTGCTTTTTCCTTGTACTTTGTTGTTCTTGTTTTTAAATTGCATGGAGGACTGCAGGCAAGCCTGTCTACAATGACTGAAGACCCAAAATCCTTCACTCTGCCTGAGGCCCAATTAACAGAGTACTACCTACATGCTCCCTGAACAAGCCCTAAAACCAGCCAGAAGTAAATCTTTCAAGTATTATATCATAACACACTTAAACATTAATTTGCAAAATATCAAAACTTTATCCACAGTCTCCAAGTACCATTAGTAGATGCACTAACAACATTTTAAGTTTAAATAAAAGACAGTTATGACACTACCTCTGTGATCCCAACTGAAGATGTTAAATGTAACACCAGCAAAAAAGCACTTATAAAATTAAAAACAACACACAACAAAAAGACAAACATACTGGAGTTGACTTTGTGCTCAGAATGGTGCTACAGATGTGTAATATTCAAAAAGTCATGAGAATTACCCAAATAATGCATGCAAGTGTTCTTTCACTGTAGTGACAAGTTACACTTTACATTTGTCTTGATATAATGCCCTCAAGCCATCTCCACACTTCACAATTTAAGCCTGATTTGAAAGTTTTAACACTTGCAGGAAAAAAAAAACAAAAACACTCAAAACGAGACAATCGACAAGGAACCAAATGCCCAATCAATGTCTGATAAACCCCCAAAGACAACAAAGAGGCAGAAAAGTCTTCAAAACCCACAAAGAAGAAAATTTTCAGATAAGTAGCCCCCCCAATGTCATTTCCTGTGACACTTGACATGTCTTATGTAGATAAAGTAATAGAATCACTGAGTGACCGAGTTGCTGTCAGACTGTGTGGTGCGTGACCCCGTCACCATCAGTTATGTAGCATCTGCCCCACAATGACTCCCAGTTACAGGTTACAGTCTTCACACAGAATCAGCCAATAAGACTGCATACCCCCACTACCTCAGATAACTACTATGTACTATGATATGCAAACAGAGCACAGAAGATCCGACCATTAGTATGAGGTTCCCACAAGTCTATTTCCTTATCTTGGCTTTTCATTGACTCATTTCTCTCCGGTCTTTGTTTCCATGGGGCCTCTTCCCATTCTGCTCCTCTGACACCATAACAGATCTGCAGCTGGACTCAAACATGTCATCTGATGCAGTGGGCTACCCGCTGCCCTTCAACTCACAAAATTTGGTCAGTATCTCAAATAGTAACCACAACTGGTTGCAAAAATCTCAAATGAACAGTGTGCAATTCTTTATTACAAAAAGTACACTGCTACCCAGTCAAAGATGTTTTCAACTTTATGATTGACCCTTACTATAATATTGCAGTTAATAAAACTCAATTCCTGCTTGTGTTTTACAGCAAGCGTCTTTTGAGGCACAGAGGGGATTTTATCCCCTGAGCCACTGAAGAGCTAGACACAGATGGAGGAAGTGTTGAGTTTGTATTAACTGTCAAATGCAGCACAAGCAACTTAGCAAAGGAAATGGAAGAAGAGAAAATGGAAATCTGAAAGGAATATAAATCCATAGTTCACATCCAAAGAAGCAATGTTTAGCTGTGATAGGCAGCAAGTCTTCCCTAGACAAAACTGGTGAGGACTGAAACACACACAAAGAATGTAAGAGTTGTTTTAATAATATGATAAATTGTTAAAAAGAAGGAATTTGCATTTTTGGGCATGAGAAACTATAAGCAAACTCCTACACTGGCTTCTGAGTTGAAGTATGACCTTAGTTTTAAGGTTTGGAGCAGCTCACATTAGCACAGCCTTGTTAAAATGTTGCTTTTTTTGGTCACAGCTGCCGTTTCCTGCCAGACATGATACACATCCTCCTAACTACTTATACACAGAATGGATAGCATGAAAAATAGGTTATTATGACAGCTGAAATCTCAATGTCCAACATCAAACTGATGTAGAAGGACAGATTTCCCCCCTCCGACTGCAGGCAGTAGCAGCCAAACAGCAGTCTCTAGTCCTGCTGGAATCTCAGCTATGTGTGCTGTAACTAGCCCCGGAGAAAGCCAACAAAGGCTTCAACATGCTCTGTTCACGATGAAGAAAAAGAGTGAAAGGAGAGAGCAGTGTAGGTGAGAGGTGGAGAGAAAGGAAAAGTTGAGATGGAAGACATCACCAGAACGGAGGGAAAGAGCTAAAGGGCAAATGCTCCAATATCAGTGGGAGCAAAGAGATGATGAAAAAGATGGAATGATTAAGCGGGAGGAAAAAGGAAGAAGATAGAGTCTTGAGAGATCACACAATTCTATTTAATTCTTATTTACAACTGATTTTATCTGATTCAATAAAATGTCAATGTCAGTATTCACTTGTTTTGTTAAATTCATAACTTACCCCCCAGTGACTCATGGTGCACTTACTGGTGGAGGGAAATGCAGCATCTAACCTTCTACACTGATGCATTTACTGACAATATAAGTCAGGGTTAGTCATTCACAACAATAAACAAAATATTTCACAAAATTGTTGTTTTGTTTTTTCCCTAAATTACATTGTTCATCATATTTGGGATCCAAAATTGAAATCATAATTAAAATACGATAAATGCACATCCAAGACAGTCAGTTGGGGCATTCTCATGAAAATATGAAAGAGATCTGAAATGCAGAAGAAATTTTTTTTTTTCTGTTGAAGTCACAGTAAGAAAAAAAAACAAAAAACAACACCATTGGGGATGTGATGTTAAATCATAAAATCAATATCCTTGGGATAGGAGTTAGTTTGTCTCGTTTTACTGATTAACTGGGAAAATTGACAGAAACGCCAACAGTCTTTTTCGTACGTACTTTGCAACATGTGGCGACTTGTGCAATACACTGTTGCTCTAGTTCAACACAACCAACACCACACACACACACAAGCATGTATGTAAAGGCTGTAACTGCAGAAGAACTTTGTGACAGTTCACTTGTGGTCAACTTTTGCACTGACCTACGCAAGGCCCTCTAGTGCTGAAGTAGATATTGCATCTCAGATTTTTTTTGGAAGACGTGCACACCCACGTGGCAAATGAACGCAGGATATGGGTCAGCCATGATGAGTTTGCATACATGTTGTAAATGTCGAGTACATGCCAGGCCTTAGAGCTTTTATTCTGCATCAGTGAGGCAATAGCCTATGCTGCCTTTTTACTGTCCATTCATAATTTGTAAGCCTTGATAAAGTGATACAATGCATTTTGGTCAGCAGCTGCACATTTAACTTACAAAATGTCTTTCAGCTGTGGAAACTGGCAAATGATGAGCATCAAGACATTTGTGGTTTTCCTGATGTATTGTCTTTCATTCCACAACTCTTTAAATCAGTCATGTCCAGCTCTTTCCTTCCCACAAAAGCAAACATTGGATTTACTGAAATGTGGCTCCAAGAGGTTTAATAAATAAATAAATAAATATTTGAATCTGCAGACTGCACTGAAAAAGAGTTAGATTCCATGCCTAAGAGGTTTACACTTTAACACAGCACTTTTACCGTCATCATCCGCATATTTTTTATTGCTACACACTTATTCAGGGAAATTAGGAAACAACTACTTTCTCAACACGATAAAAAAAATAAAATACTTTTCAAGCCAATTTGGGAAATGATGTGCAACTTCTCTATATCAGCTCTTTATTCAACTTTCTTTCTCATGTATGGTCTTTCCCAACAGCTTGCAGTGGATGGATGGACTGAATGCTTGACCAAACAGGCCAATAGGCCAGCACGTGTCTACCCAGTTGGCAGGACAACAGACTTCAACCGGACTGTTGTCACTCTGACAAAAATTTAATTGGCGCCTTCTTGCTGAGTGGGAAAGCTAATTGGTTTGACGGCACTACTGAGGCAATTTAATTGGCTAGCTAATTTCAGACGCACCAGGGCAGGGGGAGGGGGACATGGTGTCATCTGGGTGTCTGTCAGCAGACCGTTAGATAATCCAAGGGTCTCTCTTCTCTCTACAAGCCCTCTCGTGTCGTAGGGATGACAACTGCTGCCAGCCATTTTGCTGTGTCGCTTGTTTAGTGACAGACACAGAAGACTGCAGCTCACACAGCAACAGCTGATGCCACCAGGGGGGAAAAATAAAAGGAAAAAAAAAAGGGCCAAATTTCATTAGCTGCAAATTAGAAGAAAAAACAACAGAAATGGATATAAAATTAAGAAGAAAAAAGTTAACAGCATTTTTCTGCAAAAAATTACATCTTCATTTTCATCCACTCAAATATATGTTGTTGGTTTTTTGTTTTGTTTTTTTCAAGTCATGGACTCCCGACTATAAATTATGGATTTTTCCCATTTTTCAAATTCAACATCTTCAACCCCCCCCTTCTCTGTAAAATAAGCTACTGGCTACACGGTAACATTTGTAGAACCTCATCAATACAATCAAATAGTCTGCATGCCAACCAATGCCAACTAACACTGCAATGTTCACTAAACTTTAAGCAGAGCTTCCAAAAGAGAAAATATAAGGCGAAGAAAAACTGTTGAGGAACCCAACAAGTGAAAGAAAATAATTGCCGTAGATTGCCAGCTATATTCCTTCAAGGATGTCAGAAAACTCACCTGTAGCTTCTAACCTACTTTTAACAAGAGGAGGATGGAAGGAACCACTGTTGATCTCCTACATTTATTTTTGCCAATACTCACAAACACAGAAGAAGTTTAAAAACAAATACACACGACATCTTCAAAGCCATTATTAAAGTCTCTGCAGCAGCATGGTTTAGATGCATACGCTTTAATGGACATCTTAGGTTATCATATTTCTGTTATGTGAGACTACTTGATTCAAGACACATCAGTCGTAAAACGAGGGAGACAGACAAAGGGCAGTTTCACCAACACAAGATCTGACCAATACTATAGTCCTTTTGTGTGGGAGTGTGGCTAGACGAGACGACTACCAACAGCTGCCTCAGTCCAAAAAGCAAATGCAGAAGGAAAAAAAAAACAGATACAAATACACATACTCCCACAGAGACAGAGAAGCCCTGCAGAAAAGCATGCAGGCAAACACACACACACACATTCACACACAGGATGGCTGTGACTAGCAATCCCTAACATCCTGTCAGGCAGTCACTAAGCTGGTCACAGTTCATTTTAGATCAGTGCTGGCTGTCTTCTGCAGGAGCACTAAACCAGCCATAGAATTGTCCTCATCTTCCACAGCCCATGTATTTGCAGACAGAAAACCTACTGACTTCTAGGTGCACACATCATCTTCTTCTTCTTAAAATGTAGAATTAAGGAACTGCCATGTGATATGGCCAACCCATATTTACATACATCTTTTGCACATCAATAGCATGATCCGACTTTACAAATCTTACTTGTCCTGTCAAAAAGGCTTATACCTTATGTTTTGGTACATCATTTCTGTCTCACTGCCCTCCTCTTATCCCCACCCCACCTTTTTTTTTTCTTCCAGTTCCTTTCCCACTATTCCATGTCCCATAGGGGAAAATGTTTTGAAAACATTTATGGCTTGCTCACTTTTTTTGGAAGAGGCTGTGTGGGGATAAGGAAAGAGGGTCTTGCCCAGCTGAACCCAAAACGGCCTCCCTAAACATGTTTCTGTTTTGAAACCACTGAGTGGGTGGAAGTAGCTTGAAGGAGAAAAAAGGAAAACAAGCATGGGCTAGTGAGATGGAAGCAATTGTTTAAACTTGAGGACAGGCAGCTTAGTAGACCAACTTCCAGTGCAGTGAGAGGTTGAGGACAGAGACTAAGGCTGGGGGAAGAAGACAACAAGTGACAGGAACCAGTCAGTGGGGTTAATCCACTGTAGGGTTTTTGTGCAGCACAGCTACAACTCAGCTCTTATAAACAATTTTATATAACTAAAGTTACATTCAAAAATAAAAGAACTGAAAGATTTGTCCACAAAACCTGCCTTCCCTGATCCCCATTTCTCTTCTAATCTGAACTACTGGGATGTGACCAAAGAAGTCCAACTCATAATCTCCTGCAAATTGACAAATTCCACAAGGAGCAGTCGAGGCTGAATGCTCCTTAGAGCACCAGACTAAAATGCTGACAATGTCAAGTGTAGAACTAGTGGAAAATATAAAAATTGCCCTGCAAGCAGGAAGTAAGAGCCTGGAGCCAGACAAAGGAATGGAAATCTGTCTCCTGTGATGCCAGTCACTGGCTGGAAAGAGACAAATTTCAAATGTAGCTAATACCTCATCTTCTTCCAACATCCCGAATCTGACATCTTAGTCCCTTTTAAATTCAGAAAAACCAACAAATGTGCCTGACTGCACCACTGGTATGCACTCTACATATAATTCTGTGTTGCTGGCAGTGTCTGCTTCGGGTCACCGTTTCTGGATTAATCTACAGCACAGCGGGATGCAGTTTACAGGGAGCGGGGTGCCTTCCAGGCTGCTGCAGATAGGGTGACTGAAAAACAGAGCACTGGAAAGTTGTGAAGCATCTATGCACCACAGATGCCAATGGAATAGTCTGCACGACTCAAATGCACCCCCAATAATAAGCACAGGCAAAGATTTCAACAGTACAACCCCTCATTGCCTCCAATACAGGGTCCCTTTGTGAGTAACCTACATTCACTCCAGCAGCCAATTTCAACAGAGGTTGCAGTTTGATTTGCTAATGTGGGGGATGACCCCACTAACGGCCTCGGGGTGAGTATCATTCTAACCCTCCTCCACATCATATTTAATCCAGTAACCGGTTAAAAAATGGTAATATATTAAGCAGACATACGGTGGATCTGGTTTAAGGTTTAACATGGCCCCATTTGCCTAATCCTGCGACTGTATGGAGGCCAGCCAATGCTGGGGACAGATGGATGTTTTCTGAATCTGTCAAATTACTTACATCTCAAGCATGATCTCATTCAGGTAAATCCCGTCCACTAATTCAATATATTCCGATAATTTAGTGCCGTCGGTCACTGTCGGCTGCCCGACTGTCTTCACCTGAAAATAAATGGGAAAACGCAAATAGGTGTTAATGCAACAGAACAAGCTCATTAAATAAAAGCAATGTGTGATTAATTAGCGCTCCTAAGACTCATTTGAATATTTGACTCGCGTGCTTACCCAGCAGACCAGCGGCGTGAGCATAAACTGCTCCAGCAAGGGGGTGAAAACCTCGTTTTCCATTTTTTCCCCTTCTTTTGCTGGCGCCGTTTGATTCAGCAAATATGTGGAACAATTCTTTGGTGAATTTATGTTTCTCTACGCCCCACTCATGTGGTTAATTCAATTAAATCGACGCTCATTTTGGTTAAAGGTCAATGGAGCAAGGTTTCTTGAAAAGAAGGTGAGGAGGGGGGAAAACGTTAATCCAGTCTTCCAGACACGACCCAGCTGTTTCAGATGCCAACGACAGAGCCTGGCCACCTCCTGGGAAGGAAATGGGATTCACATTTTCTGTTTTAAAAAGGGGAGGAAAAAAAAATCACTAAATGGAAGTCTTTTCTGATTTGGAGTCAGCCGTTTAAGCTATGTGGAGCTATACAAAAGCGATTAAAGGCAGACCTGCGCCAGGTAGTACGTTGGACCGTTAGTGGTAGAAGATTTCAGCCGAGAGGGGAAATATTACTCCGACAGGATGAAATAAAATTATATATCCAACATCGAGACAAAAGATCCAGAGTTCTGGGGTCCTGCTGTTCTAATTGTCGGTTTCCTCCTCAAATTTAGCACAAAGTCACTCCCAGCCGTCACACCCCCGTCTGATACGTTGAAAAGCCGCACAGCACTGGGCTGAAGAGTTGAGAGGATGACTGGAGGACACGTAGCACCGCCTCCCTGCGCATCTCCCTCCGCCTCCCTATACCTCCCATCTTAAAGAAAAGTAGGGCATTGATCAAAGCATCTGTTCCTGTTTCGATTTCCTCTGAGTCATGGTTAATAATACTCCTTAGTCAACATTTTGTCAAATAATGCATTTCAATCACACTATCAGTGAATAACCGTGAAAAAGAATAAAATGTATTTTTGGCAATAAGTGGGTATAAGGCTCTACTGTTGTAATTTACTGCCTTTCTTTTGCGTCTTTAATATTTTTATGCTTATTTAAGTGATTGACAAGCAGAAGTTCTGGTGAGCTCTGCATACCCCTTTGTCCGCATTTACAGCATACACGAGATGCTCCAAGAAAGAAAAGCTACTGACACCTGGTGGGTGATGTACAAAAAGATTTTCTTTTTCCTTTTTTAAAATACATTGCACATGTACAGTGAAAAGGGGGAAAAAAGTCATACGTTATTACTCAGCAGTCTTGTTCTTGTGTGTAAATGGCAATATCAGATTTGTGTTATTACTAACAATTACTTTCCTGATTAGTTTACATGCTTTTGGTTGTTTCTTCAGCCACTGGAAATTAGAAAATGAACACCAACCAGTAAATCAGCTATGAAGTACAACCAGTATTTTTTCTGCTGCAGATACCTGATACCAAATGATCAGGATCAGGATTGAAGAAAATTTATCAGCTGCTTCAGTGATCAGTAGTTGCATTGAAGTAGTTGCATTTTCTTTAGGTGTGTTTTGGCAGCATTTCTCAGTTTTCACTGTTTGTAGAAGAGAAAACAGAGAAAGACATTCAGAAATGTTGTTCTCTGCAGTCTCTTTCATGCATGCTGCAATTAAACACCGGTTTAACACAGGATATGCAGTCAGCATTAAGGCAAAAATTACAGACACCTGATTAATAGTTGATGTACGGCCCCAATGGTGGGAATAGGGAGCGGAGGCCCTGTGATTAACTAGCCAATTAAAACACAATCACCAGTTTGGGGACTGGGGACCTCAGTCACCTTTCCAGAGCCTGGTTACAATGAAAGGATTATTGTTGGTTCAGCTAAAAAAACATGGTACAAATATCAGCAGCCCCTCTTTAAGAAGCACAGCTCCTCAAATAAACTCGAGATAACAGTCACTTTTGTTGGTGCTTTCGCTTAACACTGTACAGAATGAAAAATACTGACTAAACATGGTGCGTCATGTTTATTGCAAAACATATTTGACTGGGAGGATGTGAGAAAACGAAGAACAGCTTGAGGGGATGATTTAATTTTCTATACATGTCTGTTATTTACAGCGTAGCCAACATCTTAATTTACACCCTTTTAACCTTAAGATAAAGCTATCTGTTTCTGGATTTAGCTTTTTTTTTTTTACACAGCAGGACCACAAGCAGAGAATAACCACATTATATGAATCATATTTGCCTGCATTATCTGACATCAGCTAACATGATATGACATCATGGGAAGAACTGGAGGAATAAATATGCTTCTTATGTGAAAGTTGTACACTACTTATGTCTTCACTCAATGTTCAAGAACATTAAAGAGATCATTACAAATGTATATTTAAAAAAAAGCCTGGTTAATTTGGATGAGTAAATACAGATTATCTTTGTATGAAGCTGACTTAAATTATTTTCTGTGTTTTTGATCCAATATTGTTTTTTTTTTTCTTTTGGCTTTTCCCTTTTTTGCAGGGGTCAGTACTTGTTTTTCACATATTGATTTGATTTGCATATTCGAAGACAAATGTTCTTCCTGACACAGCCCTCCACATTTATTCGGGCTTGGGACTTGCACTTTGCTGGGGCAATGGGGGCAATGTGGGGATCAGTGTCTTGCACAGGGACACTTTGGTGTGTGACAGGACTCGGGATGGATCGAACAACAGCCTGCTTCTTGCTTAAAGTCTGCACTTCACACATGAGAAGCACATTTTTCTACCAGTAAGTGTTAATTTTTCCAAGGGATATAACTGAATACTGAATACTGAGCATGGATACTGCCTCAAAGGGGAGAGTACTGAGTCAAGAGTGTTCATATCCAAACTGGTGGACGTTTAAGGAAGTAAAATGTTGAACCTTCTTTTTAAAAGTCACATATCTAATTACTGAGTCAAAAGCTGTTTCGGGGAAAGATGTGAGTCAGCCCTTTGTTATTTCTTAATAAATTAGAAGCTTAAATAATCAGTATTTTATTCCATGTTTAATAAGCTGTTGCTGTGTCTTAATCTCAGTCAAAGAAGCTCTCAGGACAGAAAGCATATAGATTACAAATGGAAACATAAACAGTATGGTACATCCTGTTCAGTTCATAAAACTGAACTAGAAAGCTAAGTAACATTTAAAAAATGCCTGGATGTCATCAGTGGAGGATGATTATAGCATTTCTTAGATGGAAAAGAACATACTTTACAACATAAAGCCAAATGAAGAACAATCTTGAGATGGAAGGCCTATAATTATACAAGTCCACCCACAACACGGAGACTTCATGAGAGTAAGTACAGAGGTTTCTGTATGATTATGAGTGTTTGCATCCTAAAGAGCTCATGTAATAGGTTAGACAAAAGTACAGCAGTGTTCTTAAGTCAGAATAAACTACAGCCGACCTTTACCAGAGTGATGGGACAAAATAAGAATGCAGAAGGCCCAGAAACATTTGTAGTATTCAACATCATGTGTAAAACACCAGGAGCCAGTGCAGCATATCAGCACGCTTGACTTCCCGCTCAATCATTTGGGTTTCTTGTGTGACAGACAGCAAAGGCGCTTATTGGTGGTTTGTAGAAAGATAAAATAACTCCTCCAACTGTTTCACACAACAGTTAAACTGACTAAATTGTTAGTTAAATATATTTCTAATGTATCTTTTTCTCTTTTTTCTTATCTCTTTGCATGCAAAATAAGAAAAACTGACCAAATTTGAGAGGTAATCTTGTGCTGATCTTCATGTTTAAAGAAACTAGAGACTGGTGCGAGAGAAAAATCTAATTTAAAGTTTCCATAAAAACCTTGACGAATGCAAATTAAGTCCTTTCATGTTTTCATATTAATTCTATCCCTTTTCTATTCCACCACCACCACCCACTCACACGCACACATGTGCACTAGCTCCATCACCTTAGCTGATGATTAAACCCTTACGCAGGTAATGAAAAGCTTTCATGGGTGCTGTCATGCCTGCTTACCCACACGGTGGCCTGAACACAATCATTTTCTGCCCTGTCACTGTGGAGGCGTACAGCAGTGGGATATTTTGTTAAGCTTAGTGTGTTTGTGATTGTGAGTGTTAGTATTTATATGCATTTCTGTGGGGTTCATTAACCTTGGACTGAACATGGTATTTGTGCCTGTTGTGTTAGCATGTGTTGTTTATCATACTCACAAAGCAGCACCGACCTCCGTCTAACAGTTCAGTGAGTGTGCAGACCCACCACAGCATTCCTAACTCACACTCAGCTATGACAGGAGCATATCTGTCCATGTGGAAATCTGAAAACGTCCTCTCTTTTTTTTTTCATTTAAAGTCTGCCCTTCACACATGGAAACACATTTTTCCACTGGTAAGTGTTAATTTACTCAGGGGATATAACTGCTCTTTAAATGAGCAACCAGATGACATGCAGCTTGCTCCTCTTGCAGATGAAATCCTCCCGTTTCCCGTTAGTTATTTCACAGGAATTTACAAGCCACCACAAACATTTTGATTCAGAGCTGCTTCTGCAGCATAAGCTGACTCATTTTCAACAGACCTTTCTCTCTACTGAAGTGGGGATATGATAGATTAAAAACAAAACAAAACAAACGAATGAATATGTTTCATTCATTAAGAACTGAACCACAAATAGGCTCCAGTGAAATATCTGCAAGTTTAACCTGAATGTTGAAATAATAAATCAAAAGTCTAAACAACTCAGGAAAACATTGTGTCAAGACACAGAGAAGCATAGAAACATGTATTTATTTCTGTTTGATATTTTACACAGAAGCAAATACGCATTGCCACATATAAGAGAATTACAGATTATAGGACTGATCCCTCTTTTCCAAGGAAGATCTAGCTTGACTTGTAGACTTTTAGTAAATTACTCCACATGGATTTCTGAACACAGATAGATGTTTGTGCAAATGAGGACAATCCCCTTGAGATGCTTCTTGTATTACTGAAACTGGGGAATTTATAGATCGGTTAAAGAGTGCGAAGGACAGAAAACTGAATGGAAACCCGGAGAGCATTTGCTGTTATTCACTCTGAAACAGTGGTGGAGCTTGAAAAAAAAATGTTTAGAATTAAGCAACATTCTGGAAAAGATGGCATAGCTAATGCTGAACAAGTATAAATTTAAAGAAGGCACATCATTTTCAGTGTTTGAGCGCATATCAGGGTTTCTAAAGGGACGTCCAACTCAAAAAAAGAGATTTAATTCAACTGTCACTTTGTCTGGGGTGGCCTGCATCTGCAGATACTGTGTGTGATATTTTGACCAAAGAATATTACAGAAATGCCATTAAAAACTCAGGAAATTGCGTGTCCTCTAATGCTTGCTCTGTTGGTCTCCTTCAGTGTTACACAGTCAAGCAGACTTTTTTTTTAACATGTGGGTTAAAATAAGGAGGTATGAATATGTTACGATATGGATATGGACATGTTGCAAAATTTAAAAAAGTATTAAATAAAATAAAGATTATTAAAGAATGGTTTGACTGAAGAGGTCATGCTGACCGTCCACCCTGTCCTTGTCTCTGTGTCTCTTGTGCCTGTCATGGGAAATCCATACCCGATTCTTAGACCTGCAGTTCGATCGCTGAAGACCCCTGCGGCTCAGTCACGTCCTAATAACATTACAGGACAAAAAAGAAAGGATTTTTGTGTCACTTCTCTCTTGCAAATATGTTAGAAATTTGCTTCTATCTCCCATAACCCAGAGATATCGAGTGTTATTTCACTGAGAGACTGAGAAACACTGCCATGACCTCAATATAACAGCAATAGTGTTTTCTCCAAAATCAATCACCATGCTGGTTGTATTGCCTCATCTAGATCATAGCACAACAGAGACTAATAGTTTCAAAATAGGAATCAAGGAATGAAAAAGATATTCACCTCTTTACAGCCAGGCTTCACGGTTTAAATCAGTTGCTGTAGAGACAAAAGTTATAATGCACAAAGCACCAAAACTTGGTTTATCTCTATCAGAAGGTATATTTTCATGGGACTTTGCTAAAAACGATACTATCAAGATGCACAATGAACAAAACAGCACATTTTGTCTGTAATTGTTTTTCATGAGTAGTTTTATTGATTTGTGCCACGTCAACTTGTTTTCTGCTGAACAGGCAGTCTAAAGAAACACACACATGCACACAAGGTTTTCTAATCCACATCCAATCAATGAACTGATCCTGATCATTCCATGAGTACACTGAAAAAAAAAGAAAAAAAGAAAAACATCCCTGGTTTGTATGATACAAGGCTAGTATTTTTAATTATCTGGAAAATTATAAAATACCAGAAACATTTTTGCGAGGGAGTGGAGATTCATTATGTGGAGTTTTGCCATGTGACATAATGTTGTTATCACGCCTGTGAGTCGCGTCTCGCCATTTCAGGTTGCCAGCAGCGGTCTGTACAGTGGTTTCATTGAGCGTATGCATGTTAGTCAGAGCAGTCACTGGCTTTTCTATAATGAAAACAAGCAATGGTGAGATGTTTTTGACCACAGACAGTAATGAATGCAAGGCATTTCTACTTCACTGGTAATTAAACTCAGTGAACTTAAGGCTGCAACCCTTTTAGAGTAATGAAGCTAAATTAGTCACAATAAATACGCATTACAGGCCGCCACATGAGAACAATCTTTTCAGTGAAGACGTCACAGAAGGTTTACTATGAGAGATAATCTGCCTATAAAAACTTCAAGTCCTTCTCCCCTGCTGAAAATCCTGCTTCTGTAACGCAGACCAGTGCCGAGCTCGCACTGGCTGTCCTGTTGTGTGCTGACGTGAATGAAAGACATGCATTCACAGAGTCTGCCGAACAATATCAAACACCTCAAAGACTACAACTGTTGATCTGTACTGTGGTGTTGACGTCACCTGTATTTATTTTAATAATCGCAAAGATATTATATAATTACCAGATCATGGTTTGTGTCTTGGATAATAAGCTCTCTCTCTCTCTTTTTTTTAAATCCTACAATGTGCTGTTTATGATGTTTTACCTCATAAGACCTGGTGATGTCCTCTTTTGTACTCTGTGGTGGACATGGACCTCCAGTGAATATTTGAGAAGTACACTGATGATAAGGTTTTAACAAATATTTGTGCACTCTCAATTCTTCAATTTTGCTGGGCCTCAGGCGGTTAGGTCCACACTAAACCTTGAATGGTCATTACACTCTAATAATCCAAAGCTCTTCTACGTATTAATGAGATCTCCATGTTTTTCGAGCCATGGAAACAAGATAACGCAGCTCGTGGTCTGGGTGATAATAGGAATGAGTGCATGTGTGTTTCATATTGTCTGTTTATTTGAGTTCCCTGCTATTTTCCACTGCAATTATCTGCCACCGATGTGTATGTTTGTGTGTGTGTGTGCCTGAAAGTAATCCAGAGAATGCCAGAGATGCCGCTAACACTCATCTGTTGCTATAACAACTGCAGAGCCCCTGGTGTTATAGGGAGCTAGCTCATCGACGGGCTGGAGGCTGCTTTCTGGTAAACTAACTTCCAGAGTGGCTGCCTGGTGTGCAGGCAAGCTCAATGAATGACAAATACGCTTGAATAACTTAATCTTTTTTTGTGTGTGACATCTCAAAGCTGAAAGTAAGCTTTTTTTGTTACTTTCTACTCTAGCCAAGCAAAAGCTGATTTTGAGTGCCAGTAGGGATTTTAGAAAGCACACAATGCTGTGAAATATAGAAAATTAGTGTTTCATTGGTGTGTCGGAGAAGTAGCTTGTGGCATGCTGGCTGAATAATTGGTTTGCTTTACAATACTGACACCTAATGGTCAGAATCTAGAATAGCATATTTCAGCCTTTTTCAACAACAGCAATAAAACTTTGTGGGACTGATTCATTCAATTAAAGAAACATTCTTCAGTCCTGGTCCCTAGAGCCCACTGTCCTTTTAAATGTTTCTCTGTCCAATCACACTTGATTGGATGATGTTCCTAATTCCTAATACTCCTAAATGTAGTCAAATTGTCTTATATTAAGCAAAAAATAAAAATCCTTCAATGGGGTAAAAAAAAAAAAATCCTTGGCTATAATTATTAAAATGAGATATATTTTTTTAAAGAATAAGACAATTTTTCTTGAAGCAAGGCTTTTCTTAAAAAAAAAATTTTCTTAGAAATCAGTTTTTGTAATATATTTGCATTGTTTGTTTATTTGAAGACATGTTTAATTTGTAATGTTTATTTAAGTTTCTGATACTATGAAAAAAATTCTTTATTGGAATTATAAAATTGTAACTATCTAATAATAATAATAATAATAATGATGATAATAATAATAATAATAATAATAATAATAATTCCTTCCTCTGAAGGGAACTCCAAATATCGCAGTAGTGTCACGATTTAAGTTTCTTCTGAGATTCATTGTAGATGGTTATTGCTGTGGGCATGAATGATCTACAATGGTCTGCCCTGACTGAAGACACTCTGTTGCTGAATCACTGAGTTGTGGAAAGGATGTTCAGGATTGTCCATGATCCTTATGTGTGCAAAAAAAAGAAGAGAAAATCCCTCAACCAGCACAGCATTCAAATCAAAATGAAAACCCCCCGTTTTAGACCAGTAAAAATAACAGTAATGAAAATAATAATGATAAAAAGTTTGCCTTTTTTAAAAATATAATATAATTATCAGGTGTACTTTTACTACCAGATCATATATCTTTTCTTACAGTTATGTTACACAGGTTAAAGCTTCTTTCTTTATTCATGAAATGGTTTCTTGAACACCAAGGTTGTACATGTTTCAGAAAATGACCAAACAATATATTTATGTATATATATATATATACACACACACACATACACACAAAACAGGCAAAGAAAACAAGCTATAATGAGATCGAGAGTCCCAAATTGAATGTACTATC
>JBAMYA010000035.1:0-18579 GCA_037176975.1 Arrhamphus sclerolepis | reverse complement strand
CACTTTGTGGACCCAGATGGACCGACGGCGCCGGGCCCGGGCTTCCTCGGCAAAAGCTTGAAAGCCCCGCCCCCTAGCCCCTAGGCCGCCTACTGCAAGCGTCGCCTGCTACAGCGAGCGGCGCGATGCAAGCGACCAAAGCGACCACAGGCGATTTTGTCGCTTTTGGTGTGAATGCACGGTTAGCTTCAACCGGAGGACTTAGATTCAGCCGGAGGATGGAGCCTCAGTCGGAGGATGACCCCTTCAGCCGGAGGACTTAGCTTCAACCGGAGGACCGAGCTTCAGCTGGAGGACAGTGCTTCAGTCAGAGGAAAGAGCTTCAACCGGAGGACTTAGATTCAGCCGGAGGACCAAGCTTCAGCCGGAGGACCGAGCTTCAGCCGGAGGACTTAGCTTCAGACGGAGGACCGAGCTTCAGCCGGAGGACTTAGATTCAGTTGGAGGACCGAACTTCAGCCGAAGGACTTAGATTCAGTCGGAGGACAGAGCTTCAACTGGAGGACTTAGATTTAGTCGGAGGACAGAGCTTCAACCGGAGGACTTAGCTTCAGCCGGAAGATGGAGCCTCAGTCGGAGGATGGCCCTTCAGCCAGAGGACTTAGCTTCAGCCAGAGGACTGAGCTTCAGCTGGAGGACTTGGATTCAGCCGGAGGACAAAACTTCAGCCGGAGGACTTAGCTTCAGACGGAAGGACGGCGCTTCAGCCGGAGGACTTAGCTTCAGCTGGAGGACCGAGCCTCAGACATAGCTTAAGCCGGAGGATGGAGCTTCAGCCTGAGGATGGAGCTTCAGCCGGAGGACTTAGCTTCAGCCGGAGGACTTAGCTTTAGCCGGAGGTCTTAGCTTTAGCCGGAGGACCGAGCTTCAGTCAGAGGATTTAGGTTCAGCCGGAGGACTTAGCTTCAGCTGGAGGACGGACCCCAGTCGGAGGATGGCGCTTCAGCCGGAGGACTTAGCTTCAGCTGGAGGACCGAGCCTCAGACATAGCTTCAGCCGGAGGATGGTGCTTCAGCCTGAGGATGGAGCTTCAGCCGGAGGACTTAGCTTCAGCCAGAGGATGGCACTTCAGCCGGAGGACTTAGCTTTAGCTGGAGGACCGAGCCTCAGCCGGACTTAAATTCAGCCGGAGGACTGCGCTTCAGCCGGAGGATGGAGCATCAGTCGGAGGACTTAGCTTCAGACGGAGGACTTAGATTCAGCCGGAGGACCGAGCTTCAGCCAGAGGACTTAGCTTTAGCTGGAGGATGGAGCTTCAGCCGGAGGACGGAGCTTCAGCCGGAGGATGGTGCTTCAGCCGGAGGATGGCGCTTCAGCCGGAGAACTTAGCTTCAGCCGGAGGACTTAGGTTTAGCCGGAGGACCAAGCTTCAGCCAGAGGTGGCTCCTCCAGGTTGCTCTGCCCTGCAGCAGTTTATTGGTAGCTTTATTTGCAGCATGAAAACAACTGGCAGTTCAATCAACTTCTTCGTCTTGGGTCTTTTAGGGTCTTTAAGGTCTTTAAAACACTTTTTCGTAGTTATTTACCAAAAAGTACTTTCCAGTCAACACATTAGGACTCCTCCCCAGAGGGTATTAAATGGCAGACATGCTGATCAACATTCAGGAGTTTTGTTGGTGCTTAACGGGTCTCTTTTCCAGCCAAGGTCAGACGGGTTCTGAATGAGTCCCACAGGCACGTGTGGTGACATTCACTGGATTATAATTCTTACCAGAGCCGACCTGTAAATGCTACAGATGCAGTTAGAAAACAAGTGTCCTGGGCTTTGTGGTGTCTAGTCTAAAACAAACAATTAAAAAACAGAAAAAGGCCCATAAAATACCTCTTCTTTCCACCTTCACGCTCCAGCTGTGTGCTTTCTAGAAAGGGCTCCTCCAGGTTGCTTAGCACAGCAGCAGGGTTCGCTGAGTAGCTAGCAGTCCATGTTGAGTGACAAAGTTGAAATCAGGGCCTGTGTTACTACCTCCCAAGGTTGGCCCGGTAGTTTATTTTGATTTATTTGCAGCTTGAATGCAGCTGGCAGTTCAATCAAATTCTTAGTCTTGGGTCTTTCAGGGTTCTTAAGGAAGAAAAAAAGTTCAAACCTGGTGAATAAGAAGCCATCATAATCCCCTGAAGCTCTGTTTGAGATGGGAATACCTCTGCAAAGATAAAACCATCTCTTAACCAGCTTTTAATACTTATTTACCAAAAAATATTTTCCAGTCAACACATTAGGACCCCTCCCCAGAGGGTATTAAAGGGCAGACGTGCTGATCAACGCTCAGGACCTTCGCTGGTGCTTAACGGGTCTCTTTTCCAGCCAAGGTCAGACGGGCTCTGAATGAGTCCCACAGGCACGTGCGGTGACATTCACTGGATTATAATTCCTACCAGAGCCGACCTGTAAATGCTACAGATGCACTTAGAAAACGAGCCTCGGGGGCTTCGTGGTGTCCAGTCTGAAAAACAGAAAAGGCTAAAACGGCGTTTGCAGGGTTGCTCCTGTACATACGGCCGTAGGAATCACAGATCTGCTACCTCAGCCGTTGTCTTCCTCCGCTGAGAGATTATAACACGCTTCCCCTGAGAATTTCCCTCCGAGAACAAACCTGTAATTATCTGCTCGGGTTGTAGCGGCGCAGAGGAAGATGTTGTGGTGGCTCACTTGGCAGAGCAATTATTGGAGTGTGTTATGCTGTTTGTCACGAACAAACCTGAGTTCTGGAGCCAGTCGCTGAAACAATTCCATTTCCACTGGTTCAGCTGGTTCCAACATGATGATTTCTCAGTGTCAGGTTTGAGTTCCCTCACGGCAGACGCACCTTTATTAGTGACGTTTCCTTTGAAGCAACGTCAGGGTTAAAAAGTTTCCATACTCTCAGCTTCTTTTCATGATTACATGTAATGTTTAAAGTTTATTCTGTTTGATCGTGGCTGCAGCCCTGAGTGCTCATGAAATTTCTAACGTGTGACTCAACACTGTATAAAATCCTGATGATGTGCTGAGGTTGAAGGCGCAACCGAGCGGCTAATTTATCTTCTTCTGAGCGTCTTCTTCTCTATGCATGCTGAGAACAAACCAACAGCTTCACTTTTAGCTGTCCCTTACTCGCTGAATGTGGTCCACATACGACTTGGAGCTTCACTGAAAAGTTATTAAAGAAAACGGGGACTAGTCCAGAACTCTGTGACCCCCACCAGGACTCGGCAGAACATCACTGCTTCATTGGCTCAGAATGAAAGAAGATACTGATCTTCACCTGCTCTCTCATCCCTCAGTACATCAGACCTCCTCCATCACGGACTCTCTGCTCCTCACATCCTTCAGCTTCCAGCTGCTCTGGTCCAGGTACCATGCTCTACAGTTTCCTTTTCTCTGATCTCATCCTCGTTCAGTCTCTCATTTTCTCTTCTGTCATTAATTACTTGAGCATCCTACGCTGGAATCACTCCAGCGACGGCGGAGGTGTCTCATGCTTCGCATCGTGTCGTCGTGACCAGGAAAACCAACCAAACTGCTGCTGAAACATCAAAAGTGACGATGCTTAATTACCTGCTTAAAAGCAGCTGGAGCAAACCAGGCTTGTCCAGTTAAGCACCTCCAGGAGAAGCTTCAAGAGGGAGCTGATGTGATCTGCTGGAATAAATGGGAGTGATGGAGCTTCTTTATCTGAACTGTGAAGGACGCGTCGCTGCTGTCCACGGTCACACCTCCACTCGTCTCTCCGTCACCACAAGCTTTGATCATAAAAAAATATACTTTATTATTCAGTGTCCCTCTATGTTCTCGTAATATGACATCCAATCGTAGAGAAATACAAGCCGCTAGACCCGCCCCCCACGTATGATTTCATTGGCTAGGACCTAGTTTCCAAGCTGCAACCTGCTCGGCTGACGCATGTGTTGATGTGTCGCAAGTTGAAAGTTTATAAACTTATGATGGACCCAGCATGACACAAGCAACCCACAATTCCTTTAGCCAACTGATGACATCATCCCATTCAAAGTCTGAGGAGACAGACGGAGACGATGGACGCATGAAAGCACCATTCATGCAGCCCTGCTTTAAAGGGCTGAACAGCAGACTCGTTCATTTGTTACTTAGTTAGTTAGTTACTTAGTCAGTTAGTTAGTTAGATAGATAGATAGATAGATAGATAGATAGATAGATAGATAGATAGATAGATAGATAGATAGATAGATAGATAGATTATATAACTCATACAGACAGGAAACACTGCTGTTAAAATGCCTAATTTTTAACACAAGCAACAGGATTTAGAGGATCAAGAACTGAGCCTGTTTCTGGAGGTGAATTGAATGAAATCATGAGTGTTTGTGAGCTGCAGGTGGTGGCTGAATAGAGACAGTGTTGAAGCAGAGGCTAGTCTTGATTTTAAGTGTCAAATGATCAAGAAAAGGATCTCCTTTCATTTTGAGGGCCTGACCTAAATAAAATAAAATAAAAGTACACTGTTGTTGTGGTAACAGGTGTCTAATATATGTAACGGTGTAAAACAGTAAGACTGAAGTACTCCCTTCAAGTAACCTTTTATTTGCATCATTGATGCATTTGCCAGATGACACCTCAGTGAGCATACATACTGGGTCAAATAGAAGCACATCTCATCCTTTACTATTATTTTTCTGGTGCTGTGAATAAATGATACTGAACCAGAGAAATCACTCCCAAAACTCTGTAAGCACACTCATATGGCAACAGGTATTACATCTCAGGTCGTGGCCAGAGGTGACTTTTTAGCTTTGTGGAAAACATCCACATTCTTTTTAACTTTTTAATTTTTTTCGTTCAAAATCGACGAAATTCAATGAATCTGATTTTTCAGACCAAAACCAATATATGTGCTGCATGTTCTGCACAATTTCCAGGCTTAAGCTGAATTATTTGACATCATATATGTAGGTAGATACATCTGACAAGTGAGCGTTGCGTGCGTTTGTTTGAGCGCGTGCGTGCGTGCGGGGTGGTGCCACCAACTGTAATTATGTCGCTAAAAGCTCCTCCTCCATCCAGTCTAATCCTCTATATCCGCTAATACACTGCAGCGGACATTTACCACAGGAAGCTGACAGACACACACCGGAGGCCCGAGCTGCGTTGCTGCGTGTTTGGGTCATTTTTTCCCTCCCCATCAACTTCTGAGAGACAGAGACAAGTTTTATTAAAACCCTGGAGGAGCCAGCCATCCTCCGGACTGAACACCTGTGCAGCGCTTGGAGGGCACGACACCGGTAAGTTTAAAGTTTAAAGGGCATCTGATGCAGTCAGGCACCTTCAATTCATGCTGTAATCCTGTCTGATGGAAGCCTTTTAAAAGGATGGACTTAATTGCTGATTTTTTAGTTGCTTTGTGTTGCAGATTAAGCTGATGGGACATTACAAGCTTACCTACTTACATGCTGGTGTTGGACTGATTTTCTGTTTGTCTTCTGGTGATCAGTAATTGTCTCTGTCTGCAGTTTTCACCTTGTTGACTTTGGGCAACTGCTCAGCTCTCCAGATGTTTATCTATTATTTTTTCTTGTACCCATTTCCTTGTTTTTAAACCTGTCGACAAAGATGCATTTGATAAAGTTGTCAAAATATAAGTTATAGTTCAGTCAGATTTATTCTGATTAACACTGGTCATTCCAGTGGGTAATTTACTATCAAGGAAGCGCAGTTTGAATATCTATCGTTTTGGCAGATCAGTCTCTGTGAAGAGGAGTGGATAGGTAAGTGCAATGCCAGGAATGGAGAAAAACTCGTACATGTGACTCACATTCAAAGCAGGAGCTCTCACTTGTTGTTTGAAAATCTTCTTTAGAGTTTAAGGTGTCAATTGTCTGCTCTTTGCTGCTCTCTCTGTTGTCTTACAGCTGATCAGCATGGCTTTGTCTGAGGATACAGAGGGCTCTCTGACTCCTGTGGATTTCATCCAGCTTCAGCAGTACATGGAAGGTGAGTTCTGGCTTCACACCGCTGTGATTATTACATGAAATAAGTTCAAAGCTACAGATGAACTCACCCAACTGTACACAAGGTTGTTAAAATTACTTCCAATTGACCACCTACAACAGGAAAATGCATACATGCACCGTAGAATATACTGTAATAAAGGAATAGAGCCATAGCAGGTATTAGACATTATTATACATGACACATGTCTTGTGGATGATACATCTGTATTTGACTTTTTTCAGACTTTTAAAGGCATATTTACATTGTTAACATTAGTTTTACTATGTAAAAGTATGAAAATACTTCACAATACTGTAATAGTCTATAATATATGAAACCAGTCCAAAGTTTAGACACACCTACCTATTCATTTCCTATCACTAGGCGTGTCCACTCTAGTTTCAGACAATAACCATGAAAGTGACTCGAAAGCTTTAAGGAAAACTAAGATAGCAAAGAGTTGCCTGCAACACTTAACAGCTCACACAACTAAATCAGTCAGATTAGTCTTGTGCACACTTCAACTTCATCGGTTTTCAGTTTTAATGATGAGGGCTGAGGTATTTGCTTGTAATTTATTTATTTATTTATTGCCAAAACAAAAACAAACAAACAAAAAAAAAATCAACAAATCGTGTTAATGAGTGAACCGTCAGCTGAGAACACTCAGCAACCTCCTCTAGAGGATCCTTCAGCTTCCACACAATAACAGCAGCTCCAAAATGTAAGTGCATACTAGTGCTTTGGGGCCAGAGCTAATGCAGAATTACATGGATGAATTTACAGGAAACAAAAAAGTGGACTGGGCTATAAATACTCTGTCCACTCAAAGGCTTTGAAAGAAATGAAATGGGTCTGTAGGCTTTTAGTGTTTTGGGGGGGGAGAGGGTATTTGCAGGTTAGATAATGGATGAATAGATAATTACATGTTCTCTCGCCTCTGTCTGGATCTGCGAGAGGCACGGCTGTGTTACCTCAGACAGCGAGACCCAAAAAGTCCATCTTCGATTCACCGTACTTCCACGCCTACGTTTAGTGATGGCCTAACTGTTGTTTTAGCAAGCAGGAGCCAAGTACTGTATCTGATACTTTTTTTTAACTTTTTAATTCATCTGTCACATTCAGTTTTAGTTTCATGACATTTCGCTGTGTTGCCGCGCTGTTTTCGACTCACTTTTAGACATCTCCAATGTTCCCCTCTGCAGAAAGCAACTTGAGGGTGAAAGATGTGATCAAGGAGTTTCATCCAGGGGGTCGTCTGGCCCAGCACAGTTTTGGAGAGGTAACCATCATCAAAGTATATGAAAAGCCAATGCTACATTTGGAGAGATGTTTTCCTGTTACTTACAAAGCAGTTCTTTTAAATTAGATGTCATATATTTTAATATACTATTATTAATCCCCATGGGGAAATTCTTTCTCTGCATTTAACCCATCTGAGCTGCTGGATCCAGAGTGGTGGGCTGTGGTGCTGTGGCACCTGGGGTTTTGGGTGCCTTGCTCAGGGGCACCTCATCCATGGATGTGGACATGGGGAGGCACTTGTTCAGGCACTCCCCCTGCCCACATCATTGGTACCAGCCGGGGATTGAACCAGCAACCATCCAGTTGGCAGTCCAGGTCTCTTGCCGGTACACCATGGATCCCCCATTGTAAAATTATTTTTTTAATTTAGATTTTTTTCACATACATGTGCTCTTGAGTATATTGCTTTTAATTAATTGGTACCAACCTGCCAGTAAAATCCACCTATTGAGTGTCTTTTTAAGTTTTAGATCCAAATTAAATGTTTATAGGAGTTTTTACAGGAAATTGTCCAATTTTATGTGCTTCCAAAATAAAACACGGTGTTTTTGTTTTTTTTATAAAAGTAAACGTTACATCATTGTTTTGATCCAGTGTTTCATCTCACCTTTTGTTCCTCAGTATGTCGATGCCGCAGGCTTCTGTCTGTTCCTCAAGACCTACCTAGAAGTGGATGACTTCCCTGCAGATTTCTGCCAACGCCTTTTTCGCTATTTTCAACACGTAGAACAAGACGGGTCCACAAAGAGCCCGATGCCCAAAGGAGGTAAAGTGTTGTGTATCCCTGCTCCTGCTGAGCTAATGGTGTTGGACCAGTGCTTGGAGAAAAAACAAACAAACAAACAAAATACTGTCTTCAGTCGTGCTTATTTCTGAGTGTGGTGCACAGAATCTCCTGAAATAATTAAAGGAAGAAAGACACTAAAAAAGCAGTGAATTCAGCTCCTCCACCTTGTGATTATTTTCTTTTTCTTTTTTGAGCTGTGCGACAGGAAAGAGGCTGTAGGCGTAGCTTTGAAGATTAGCTGCACCTGCTCCAATCCATTTTGCTCAGCTTCTTCATCTGGAGCTTTCACACTCAAGAAATGCAGCGAAGGTTTCCAGTTCGCTCAAACGTTGTCTATATTTTGTCTGTCAGGTGGGGTCTTTCTTCGGGATGTGTCCTGCTACTTCTCAGTGCTGGAAGAAGGACAGCCACGAGAGAAGCTTGAATGTTAGTCTTTTTTTTTTTTTAAATCTAAATTCACCACTCTTAAATATCAAAATGAAGTCATTTAAGTGTATGAAAATCCCTGACTGACTTTGTTTGGTTCTAGTTACCTTCAAACTATATGATAAAGATGGCAACGGACTCTTGGATAGTTCTGTAAGTTACTCAGAGATGCTGACAGGCTTCTACGAAGTGTTTGAGCTCACATTATCTTATGAATTTTATTTGATATAAGTTCTGTGCAGTATTTTTTTAACTCCCTTTTATGTCAGAAAACAGCTCTGGCAGAAAAGGCAGCTATTGTGTGTCTAACAATTTACATAATTGCAGTTTAATGCAGATTTAATGGCAGGTGTGCTACATAAACTCTTTTCACTAGTGTTGGACTACACCAACAGTTTTAGGCAGAAGATACTTTAAAGAAACATCCACATATTTCCAACTTTTGCTGTCATCACACACACTCCTGTTGCACTCTCGTTGAGAGTGATATGATATTTATATCTAGCAGAACTAATATGTCTCTCTTCCAGGAAGTGGATCGTATAATCACACAGATGATGCGGGCGGGTGATTACCTGGGGTGGGACGTGACTGAACTCAGACCAGTAAGTGCTTCCTTATCATTCAAAACCATTATCATGAATCGTTATTTATCTGATGTGGATCTGCTTAGTTGGTGAGGTAATATGAGCACAAACTGTGAGGCTTGAAATGAATAATTACTACAAATGTGTGCTAAATAATTAGCATTTTGTGGTTGGACAGGTGCTGAAAGACATGATGAGGGCAATCGATGTGGATGACAGTGGGACCGTCACTCAGGATGAATGGGTGAAGGGAGGCATGAACAATGTGCCTCTGCTTGTGCTCCTCGGACTGAAGGTGATATCCAACTCCAGCCTCCCTTTTCTTGTTAATGCAGTCTTGCGTGAGCTAACTGTCCAGTTCTCTGTGGACAGAACATCGTCTTGATCGTTTTTTTTTTTTGACTACACCACAGATGACTGAAAAAGATGGTCAGCACATTTGGAGGATGAAGCATTTCAACAAGCCGACGTACTGTTGCGTGTGTGAGAACATGCTGCTTGGTCTTGGGAAGCAGGGACTCTACTGCAACTGTAAGAGCTCATCACCACCACCAGGGGACAGCTGTGCCCTTCACTGGAAACAAAATGAACTGGGGACTGACAGGCCCCATTTCCAGCGTGCACACTTAAAACACTGCAGTGTCATTGCATTTTCTTTAAGACGTTTATGTAAAGGTAATACATTGCTTCCATATTTTCTAATATCTACGCTCTTCTCCTCCCAGGCTGCACATACACGGTCCACAGCCAGTGTGCCAACAAGAATCCTGAGCCCTGCGCTCGCACCTTTGTCAAATCCAAACAGGAAATTGGCGTAAGGGACAAACAATCACTTCTTATTTGCAGTTTCTTTCACTGGCTTAGTTATGTTCATTCTTATCAGTTCTATAGCAACGTTTACTGGCTAATTCACTTTCTTTTTTTGTCAAATTTTGTTTCATTTGAAATAATGTGATGACCTCAGATCTCTCTTTTTATTTTGGTTAAAATCTAAATGGCAGGAACAGTAAACACTTCAGTGCATTAGGCAGTAAGTGCCAACCAGCAACATTTTTTTTAGGTGCGGATTACAGCTGGTACGGTCTGCTCTGTACATCTGTTAAATGTTCTAACTCTGCTCAAGCGTAGACAGCGATCACACGGATTTCTTTTTTCAGTGCTGTTATGGTTACAACTCACTGTTTTACAAAATCTGTAGGAGATGACAGCAGAAGCTGTTCCAGTTTGCTTTGCTGTTGGGAAAGATGGGGATACCAGTCTCCTTTTGCAATATATCCGTGAAGTCGATGTTGATCTAAAATGTAATAAATCTGAAGGCATTGATGACCTCCATATCTGCTTTGGAGCAGGATGATTCTTTTTTAGTTTTTGAGGCACTGATATAATTCTCTTGCTCGTCTTCAGGCAGGGTTGTTTTAATTCACCAAGCCAGAGAACATATATGACGGATAATGAACGCAAAATAATAAGAGTCCGATTTCAAACAGACTTGCCGAAGAAAGTTGACGGCACTGAATGAATTAAAGAAAAAGTAGTGAATAGGAAGCAGCAGCGGATAACAGTTGTTTCTTCATCTGCTGTGTGCTTCAGAAACCAGCTCATGACTGGATCAAAGCTGACTGTAACGCCACCAAGTGTCAGGTCTGCTTTAAGAAGATCAAAACTTTAGCGGGGAAGCGGTGCGTGTGGTGCCAGGAGATGGTGAGGACATTTACTGTATTCATGCAGAGAACTAAGAGGTGGTTTGTTGCTTTCACTGACTCCTGTTTGTCTTTAAGCGTCACGATGACTGTGTTGTGCCTGGCTTACCCAAATGTGATTGTGGGCCTCTGAGAGACCATATATTGCCTCCGTGGGCCATTTATACTGTCTCAAAGGTAAGCCAACTGGGAATGACAGAATGTAGATTCAGATCATTTATGTATTTAGGAGCATTGTTCGTTATTTCTTTGATGGCTTTATGTGCTGCAGGAGGAGGACAGCAGCCTGTTGAATGTCACTCCTGATGGCCACGTCCTGCAGGTCTGTCACAGCAAACCCGCCTGCCTTCAGTTTCAAGAAGTCTAGCCCAATATTATTGCTTTTGGCTTAGATTTCCTTTTTTTGAGAGATTTTTCATTTCAAATTGAATTGACTGCAAGTGCAAGTACATTTACAAATGTTATGTTTGTAAACCATAGCTGATTCACTGCACAATGAAAATCTCTCCACTGAACTATCATTTACAAATATTACTATAATTATACATTTCAGTATTTATTATTTTCCTGTAACTGACTCTCCAAAGCAGCAGACGTTTGAATTATGTACCTTAAACCTAACACATAATTAAAAAAAAAAAAAAGTAATTGTTCAATTCAGTGCATTTTGATCTGTTGTGTATTTTATCAGATTGCTCCGATTCCAGACACTCACCCTCTGTTGGTGTTTGTAAACCCTAAAAGTGGGGGAAATCAAGGTGAACGGTAAGCAGCAGTCTCATGACATACTGATATAGTGGGAACGTTGGCACAAACTTTCACTATAGTAGTGACATCATAGATTTCCTCTGATTTAATCTTGAGTATGTTTTTCCTCTTAAGTTACACAGATAGGGTGGTATACTATAATTCTAAGTACAGTATCTCTCATGAAACGTGCAGTGATATCACTGTGCAGTTCATTATGACAACACATTAATTATAGTAAGCATTTGCTACATCTTTAGTTAAAAAGTGATATATTCATGTCTCGCTTTTCTTTTTTAACTCTATTTTCTGTGTAGAGTGCTCAGGAAGTTTCAGGGCCTTCTTAACCCTCGTCAGGTATACAACCTATCCAACGGAGGTCCCACTCCAGGGTACAGCACACTTGTGAAGCCCTGCAGATTAAACCTACAAATCGTTTTGGCTTCCTTTTATCAATGCAGTTGTTTTTTTTTTGTTTTTGTTTTTTTTAGACTCCACTTCTTCCGTAGTCTGCACCAGTACAGGATCTTGGTGTGTGGGGGAGATGGCACAGTGGGGTGGCTTCTGGATGCTATAGGTATCACATACTCTCAAAGGGACAATTGGGATGGTCACTTTTGGGATGAAAACTACATGTAATACTTGTGATTTTAGACAGAGCAAACCTCCAGGTGCATCCTCCAGTAGCTGTCCTGCCTCTGGGCACTGGGAATGACCTGGCTCGCTGTCTACGTTGGGGAGGAGGTACAGGGATCAAACGTTATCGTTAATGTAACATGAATAACTCAGGTACTGGCGCTGGCAATGCTACATTGTGATGTTAATCTATGATAACACGAAAGGCTACGAGGGGTCTGACTTGAAAGAAATCCTGAAGGAGATTGAAGCTAGCGAGTTGATTCCCATGGACCGCTGGAGCGTCCAGGTCATACCAAATGACCCCCAAGAGGCGGGAGACCCTGTACCCTATGAGATCATTAACAACTACTTCTCTGTTGGAGTGGTGAGTCATTATCAGCCAGGATCTTCAAGTGCATGCATTTAAACAAAAACTTGTATTGATTTTCTTTTGGTTTTAGTAATAGCACTACATGAATATGTTACTGAAATTATGGTTTATAATGACTGTTTGCATGTTGTAGGATGCTTCTATTGCTCATCGTTTCCACTCCATGAGAGAGAAACATCCACAGAGGTTTAACAGCAGGTGAGCACTCACATGAAAGGAGAGTGTTATGCTCAATTTCAGTTCTATATATATATATATATATATATATATATATGTACATATACTTATTCGAGGACTCCAGAATAACTCTACCTGAGTCTTAATGTAACCAGCTTGTAGCTGCCTTATTCTGGTTCTTGAGCTCCATCATCCTAAGAGGGACTATTTATTTCATACACACTTAAAAATGTTGGGTTAAAAACAACCCAATTTGGGTAGTTTCCCAACCCAGCGCTGATTAAATATTGGACAGAACACATGCTGGGTTAATTTAACCCAACAAGTTGGGTTGGTCCCCTTAATACAACAACTGGGTTGTAAGAACAACCCAATTGGGTTGTTCTTACAACCCAGTTAAGGGTTTACATTAATTACTCTTCTGGGTTATTTACACCCAGCAGGTTGGGTTTCAAATATATAATTATCAATATTGCAGTTATATGTATTATTTTCTTGATTAAATATATCTCACACCAATAATGTAACAATAAATATTTATTAAAATTCAAAATTTACAGAACACAAAAATATAAAGCACATAATTTCCATAAAATTCCACATAACTTTTCTCCTCTTTCTAACAAATTGGTTTGAATTTAAGTGATATTACATAAAAAGCCAAACTGTCCTTCTAGCTACAATACATAATACATTTCTCTTGTCATTTCGAGTAACAGCAACTGTTTGAGGAAATGAGGTTTGTGCTACTAACAGTTAGCTTGCTAATATATGAATCCTGAAGCTAGTACTCAGTGCTTCACAGATGTATATCTTAACATCTATATGAAGCTGTATATAATAATAGAAAGTCAACTATATGGTAAAACATTAGTGGGCATGTAACAAACCTTGCTTTGTACTGAACTGAGTCCCATCAGATGAGATGAGAGAACTGTCGGAGTCGAGTTTGTGGGTGGTGTTTGGTTGCACATGTCCGAACAACAACCCAAAGTGTTGGGTAGTTCAAGAGAAACCAACACAACATTATAGAAATTACAACCCAACAGCGAATAACTCCATTCCCAACATAGTTAACCTAGCGAATTGGGTTCTCAGAATACCCAATTCAATGAAAATAACCCAATAAAATTAACCAACAGGCTCAACCAAGCAGTTGGGTTTAAAAAGCAACCCAGCATGTCTTTGTTTGTATACGGCCCCCTTTAACTTTCAAAGAGGTGCTGAATGTATGGACTCAAGACAGACAAAGCTTTTCCTCAACAACTTTCCTTTGTTTATTAGTATGTCATTTCTGCAACACATTCCAAAAGAGTTGGAACGGAGAAATTCAGTGCTTTTAATTGGGGTGATAAAAAAAGAGATGGTTTTTCATCTTAAAGTGCAATTACAGCAAGATTGTACTTTAGAACACTTTAAGATGTGTTTGAAAAACTAAAAAAAACAAACAAAAAAAAACAAACAAAAAAACTGAAATGCTTCTTGTTCTTTATTGTTTTCAAGAGTGAAGAACAAACTGTGGTATTTTGAGTTTGCTACTTCAGAGTCCATCTCCGCTTCCTGCAAAAAGCTCCAGGAGTGTCTCGTGATTGAGGTACGCGTTCCTACTGTTATCATCAGGTCTTTTTCGGCAAACAGAACAATGTTTGCTTAACGCTGAAATGTTTTCATGCTAACAGTGCTGCGGAAAACGTCTGGATATGAGCAACATGTCTTTAGAGGGCATAGCGGTCCTCAACATACCCAGCATGCACGGAGGCTCCAACCTCTGGGGCGAATCCAAGAAGTCGGATGGCGTGTCTGATGCAGCGCACGGTGAACTTATCTCAGACCCTGAAGTTCTCAAAACAGTCACACAAGGTCAGTCTTTCTTTTCATCTTCTGAGCCAATTATTATTGTAACCATATGTGCAACATCAACAATGCCATTAAAAAAAAACAAAAAACCTTTTTTAAATAGATGTGTGTGTGTGTGTGTGTGTGTGTGTTTTAAGACATAAGCGATAAGCGTTTTGAGGTGGTTGGGCTGGAAGGAGTCTTAGAGATGGGACAAATCTACACTGGACTGAAGAGTGCCGGGCACAGACTGGCTCAGACCTCCAACATTACCATCAGGTTAGAAGCTTTTACCTACAAGTGTGAAGCTAAATAACAAGATTACTTGCTACTTCAGTTGATGCCCATCAATAAGAATATGTGACTATTCTAACCTCCACCAAGACATTATGTGCTTGGTTTGATTTGTTGGAGCAAACAAAAGAAGAAGTCCATCTAGATATTGATCCAACCTACGAATAACAATGCATTTTTTTATGTACCAGTAGTTGGTCATTCTCGTTATTTTATTTTGCCACAAAGACAGATGATTTCTGTTTATTTGCATGTACTGTAAATGCAGTACTGTAAAGCTGAAATTCACTGTCCTCTGTCCCCGTTTCTAGGACAACCAAAGCTCTGCCCATGCAGATTGATGGGGAGCCCTGGATGCAGCCTCCCTGTACTGTAAGTGTCAGTAACGAGAAGAATTAAAGGGATATGTTAAAGGGATATTTCGATCATTTTCAAGTGGGGTTATGTGAAGTTCTTCTCAGTAGTTAGTGTCTTTCACAGTGTTCTCAGTTTGGAGAATCTCAGCTAGATTATATGATCAGGGCCCATGCTGCAACACAGATGTTCAGTTTTAAATAAAATCACAGTAAATAACTGCTTGGTGCAGAAGACATTGTGTAAAATCCCACAATTAAGCACTTAACTGCAAGTGCATAGCTTGGAGAATTAGTCTGTAGTGTTTCCTTTTCATTAATTACCTCCCCATTTGTTGTGCTCCGAAAGGAAAACTTCCATAATTAGTATTTAACAAGGTCATGTACAAAAATAAAGTTCAAACACATAATAAATTTATTCATCTTATTGAAAAAAAATAGTAATAGCAGTGGAGTACACAACAATATTAGCACATTCGTGCATAAATTTGTTTTTAATTATGAATGAGATCACATTAATACTGCGTTACAGCAAACAAAAATGGAATTAATGCCAGATACCACCTTTACTCACAGCAAACCTTCAAGTACAATAAGACCTAGTGCTGTCATGGTGTGAACTCAGCAAAGATTCTGCACCATTAATGGACTTTTTTTTTTTTTTAAGAAACTTATTTGTCAGTATAATTTGATATATGTGTCCTTTCTGAGCATTTTTGAGTCCAACATCTTGCTCATCTGGAATGATTGGAGCATTTAATCAGTGTACACAGCAGGTTTTTTTCCCCAAACGACTGGATTTCTTCATCGTTCTACTGGTATATGTAAACTGTAATGGTCTCATATTGTTCAGGTTATAATCTACTTATTTAAAAACAATGGAGGACATTTATGTTAAGAAAATGGCATTAAATTCACCATCTTAAATGCATAATGATCATTAGTTTATGAGCTTTTAATTGTTATAATCAGGTAATTTAGGTCCTAATCTGAAAACAAAAATCCAGGATTTATTCAGCACATGACAGACATGTTTAAACTTGACATTTAACAAATAGAAGTCCCTCAAGTTTTTTCCCCAGAGCCAAAATTCTCAGATTGCCAAGAGCAGGTTTTAATTACTTGGTTTATCCTTGGTCATAGCAATGACTACGTAGACCTGGACCAACGTCATTAAATGTGCCTAGTTCATGTTATAATTTTTGTCACTAAACAAGCAATGCCTGTAGTTAATTGTACTTTTGTTTTTTTAATTTCCAAATGAATTTAGATCCACATAACTCACAAGAACCAAGCCAACATGCTGATGGCTCCACCAACCAAACCCTCAGGCTTCTTTCACCTCAAGTAATGGTCCCCACCTCACCCTCCAGTCTGTGGATGGCCACGCTGGAGAATATTAAAGACAATATCCACTACTGAATGCGCTTATGTGTTTTATTGTGTCGGTCCCTTATATTTTATACCTAATGTTATTTGAATTATTTCTTGCATTTGCACATGAACAACTGCAAGTTTCGTCAGTCTGATCGCTACTATTGTGTGCCAATTTCAATGTGATGCAGAATGTGTCTGTGAACAAAAGAACAGAGAATGTTGTGTTGCAGTGCTACAATAAGGAATGTTAATTTCCTCGCTGTATTTGATGTTGTGGTGTTTTGTTACATGTCAATGTTTTGTTTGGTCCCCTGAAACTCACTACAGGCAACACTTGTCCCACCATATCTTTCACTGCCAGTGTTCTATTCGTGTGCAAAAAAAAAAAAGTAGATAGCTATGACAAGTTCTTTTTTCTTCAAGTAGTAGTGAGGATTTTCAAGTAGTATTTGATGCTAGTAAAACCTACGTCAACAACATTCCACCGCCTTTGATATGTTAAGATAACTGTGCACAAGAGTAATATTAGGTGTTCTCATGCACTGTGAGAATTTACCTCTTTGCATGAACATAATCGCAGTGTTTTCATTTTGAAAAAGCTTTGGGATGCCACAAAATGGAAAAAAGGATAAAATGCATGCAAATTAAATACTTATTGATGATCAAAATACATGCCAAAATGTCTTGAAGGACAGCCAAAAAATCTTCTTTTGCATCTTCTTTTGTGTAATGTGCTTTATTTGTCTTCACCTTTTAGAAGTCAGTCTTGCATCAAATATTTAGGCTTTTTGTTTACATGTGAAAAGTCTGTTTGTTTATGTCTTATGTTGTCTGAATGTCAGATAATTTATCTCTTGTTTGGTTGTGTATTGTGGAAATGATTCATTTTTATTTTCAATAAAGATCATGCAGTACAACTAAATGTATTAAAATTGCATTAAATGTATTGACTTATCCTTCTACAGTATAATTTATCAGCTTTATTTTATTTATCTTTTACTCTCTTTACTTAAAATCACAGCTGGACCGATGCTAGTGAGAGTAAAGCGCTGTTGGAAAAGACCTGATTATTCCATGTACTTGTTTGTCACCTGCCCTAATTTTTGTGGCACATAACACCCCTGGACCTAGATGCACTTAACAGAAAAAAACAAAAACAACATTTCTTGTTGAATTTTCTAGTATATGAGTATTCTGTGACGGGTTAATCAGTGCACTGACTTATACATTTTTTTCCCGACATAAGGACTGTGTAATGAATATCTAAAGCTGAGTTGGAGGAGTTTTATTGTCAACATGTCAGCCTACAGTGAGGCAGGCTTTGCATCCGTGTAGGTGGACAGCAGGAAGACTAATCCTGAGGAGGTCCGGAAAAAGAGTCAGCAGCCAAGGATCAGAGTGATGAAGCTGTCAGGACAAAAGCAAACGTTAAGCGTGACTTAAGTAAAGAACTGAGGATGTTGGAGGAAAGCTGAGCGAATTGATGGGAAAGATGAATTAAAATAATACATTTTGGACAATTAGTCATTTTAAATATGTATTTACAGCCCCAATTTTAAAAAACATTGGGGATACTGTATAATGTGATGAAAAATAGATAGCAAAGACTTGCAAATCTCATAAACCCATATTTTATTCCCAATAGAACATAAAGAACATATCAGATGTTGAAACTGAGACATTTCATCATTTCATGTAAAATATTGACTCATTTTGACTTTGATGGCAGAAAACTTTGAGCATGTTTGGTAGAGAATCTTACCTGTTTTTAATGCCACCAGAAGATCACGTGCACCCAGTTTTCACCTTTGGCTTTGTCCCGTTGTGCACAGACACTCCTGATTCTCTGCTTTTTCATGCATACACAATATGCCGCTGAGTGTTTATTGTAAGCTCTTTAACTAAGCTCATGACACTCAGGTGGTTAAAACGGAAGTGAATTTGCTCAGATATGATCAGTTCTAAAATGTCTTGTGATGGTGTTAATAGTTATGTGCCATGTTGCTAATATATGAATATAATCTAATGTGACAAATG
>JBAMYA010000024.1:18400304-18412594 GCA_037176975.1 Arrhamphus sclerolepis | reverse complement strand
CCGATCTAATGATGAAAAAAGCTTTTATTTATACATTATACATATGTGTATGTAAGATCAACAAAATTATATTGACACACAAACACAGAGGTTTTTTTTTTCTTTTTTAAATTTGCGATTATACTATAAAGCTTTGTGATTTCAGCATAAAAGCCTCAATTTCATGATACAATTCACATTTTTCTTCTTATTTGAGTGCAGGAGCTAGTGGGAAATCTGACAACACAGCTGGTTGAGAAAGAAAGAAAAAAAAAAAATTTCTTACACATACAAAGGTAAACTTAGACTCTAACCACACTAATTAGCGGAATGACGTTTTTGAGTCCTTAAAGGCTTAAAATTGCAGTTCATTTGGACGCAACTCCATTTTTCTGCAAAGATTCACACTCAAGCCTGCTTTAATTCACATCGTTTTGGCTCATTTGGACTCTTAACCATCTGACAATAGACCTCCAGTTGAAACCTGAAATGATCCTTTAAAAGGTCAAAAATGTGAGTTTCTAAATGCGACCCAGGAAGAAGTTCAGACACTCCTGCTCTTTACCACTGTGCAGTGTCAAACTGTCTAACTTAAACACATCCAGGCTTCACAGTTTGACTTGAAATAAATACATGCTTTATGTCTAGAGAAGCAGCAGAGACGTTTAAACTGATGAATGTACTTTTTATTCTATTTGTGAAGGATAAACTGCAACATTCAGCAAACAACAGGGCTGTGCAATGAATTTAATTTTAATCATAATTTCAGTTTTGTCTCCCAACAATCACTAATGACACATGTCATTGGGGAAAAATTCATTATTTTCACGTTCTGTCCTGTGCTCTGAATGACATGAACATTAGGTGGCTGATTCCCAACTAGTATCAGTGTTTCAAGCCAAAACCACAGAAGCAGCTCTACCAGCATTTTTACTTAGTAACAATTTGAGCTTACATTGCAAATTCCAACAGTTGCATGTTAATAAATGCAACATGCTTCAAAAATCATTTCACATACCAATGACCAAACTAATCATGATTTCTTTTGCAGCCCAAACCATCAGGCTTACTTACTGCACATTTTTGATGTCATTAACAGAATATCATCTGGGATTTGTATGATTAACAGGTTTTTAAATCACAGAAAATGAATTTGAAGTGAATGAAAGCTTGTCTCGGCCCAACCCAGCTGCATAGGAGTCAATGTTGCGCTCTACTGACCGTGTGACGACTCCACAATTTTCTTCCGTTCTTCTACTGATGCCAGTTTTCTCCATAGCGACGGGTATCTTTTGTAGAGGGAGCCTCTGAACATACGGAGGTAGTTTCCCACCTGAACAAAGAAACAAACAAACAAGAGAACCAAAAGCATGAAGACCACAGACCTAACAGATTTAATTAAACCTAAGGCAATAAAATGTATTAGATTTTACAAGATCATCCAATCAGATTATTATTTAATTCATAAATTATAAGAGATAAGCTGTCTGATTCATGAAGCGTTTATATTTATGCCTTACTTTGACCATTTTTTTTGTTCTCTTTCTAGCGCTGCACGTTATTTTTTATGGCAAGTGTTTCCTCCAGCACCGACCTTTTGATCATTCCTACTGTTAACACTGTTAACTGTTAACACTCTTCCAACATTTATGGACAGACTACAGGAGAACCTGAGGACTGCAGACAATTATGATATTTTTAATAGCAAGGCCCACCTTTTTAACTTGCCCTTTTTGTTTTGTTTTTACTAATGCCCTCTTTCAACACCTTTTTGATTTGTACCCTTTTATTTTTTTCAAGATCTTGCTATTTAGCCCCAGTTTTAGCGCGTTCAAGCTGGAGTCCTCTACCAGAGCTCAGGGAGTGTGAAAGTTCGCAGGATCGTAGCTGTTCCCAATATTGCACATTCCCCTGGATGGAGGATCTCAGATGTTGTTACTGGAATCATCCTTTTGGTTTCCAGCCCCAGTCGCTAATGGCACCACTGCTGCCTTCACGTCCCACATCTCTTCCAGCTCTTCCTTCAACCCTTGACATTTCTCAAGCTTTCCTTCTTTCTGATGTTGCTATAGCTTGGGACGTCCACATCTATCTCCACGGCTGTCCTCTAATGTTTATCCATCACCACTATGTCAGGCTGGTTAGCCATTCTCAGCCCCTTTGGTGGTGTCTTCCATGTAGACCCTGGGACCTCCAGTCCATAATCGGCACAAATGTTTCTGCGTATTATGCCAACTACCTGGTAAAGACATTCCATGTTTGCTTTGCCTGCAAGCATCTTCAACCCTGCTGGGATGTGCTGCACTCTTTCAGGGGCTTCTTTTCTTTGACACCCCTGCCTTAACTGGTCATCAGTCAGGTCTATCTTCTTGATGTGCTCCTCCAAACCTGCCGTTTTCTCCTGGATTGTGGCTCTGAGTCTCACTAGCCCTTAGCCTCCCTCCGCTTGGTGAGATGAAAAACTCGAGTGGCTTGTATCTCTTCCAGGATGTATACCTACGTTCCTACCTATGACGGTTAGCTGTTCAATAACCCTGTTTATTGTTAATAAAACTGATATTTTCAAATTAACAATAACTAATACAACCCAGGCTGTTTTCTGTGAAATATGGGCTCACGATGGGCTACATTTGTGATGCACAGGAGATGGAGAGAGAAACTGAGGGTATGTGGAAAGTAAACTTGCTCTCGACCAGGTTCAGTTCGCTAACTCAGTTATGATGGTCACAGACTCGCAGTAAAGTTATCTCGCTATGTAAAAACAAACAAAAACAACAAAAAACAAAAACGATAACCCCAAGTTTCCCTCAGAGTTCAGGTTCAACCGACATAAATGGACCCCTGCTAAAATACAAAACCAGTGGTGAAACAGTGAAATTAAAACAGCTAAAGTGAGTTTAAAGTGTCTCTTTGTTTGAATGAAGGGGCTAAGTGTGCTAGCGGCTAGTTAGCTCAGACGAATAAAACTGGATTTATTTCTCACACCGTCGTGTTGCATTCCCTCCTGGTCTTGTTTTTATTTATTTATTTATGTGTGTAATAATCAATTACTGATCGCTTATGCACTCCAGCTCGCTCGTGCCTTCTGACCTCGCGACCACAGCTAAGATCAAAGCTAGCGGCTAACCGTCCAGCTGTCAGACTTCCAATTACTCAAAATACATCCGAATAAGGCAAGATCTCGAACCGGGAACAAACGTGGGACGTTAGATAAGTACAAGTCCTTACTTCCGAGCCGATCATGTAAAAGTCTCCATCCTCCTCGAGCTGAAATTTCACCGGTTTTTGTCCAAAAGTCTTGCTGAGCGCCATGTTGGAACAGAATAACAAAGATAACACCCACCGCGCATGCGCGGCACAAATCCTCGCAGGATTTTTGTCGCAGACAGATGACGATGCTTGTTCTCTTTTTTCTAATTATTTTTATTTTCTTCATCTCTGCTCCTTTAATAGACACAAGAAAACAAATAACGATATGTTTTTAACTGTGTTATTTTATATGAATATTTTTTATACGCAAGCCTTCTAGACAGGATTTCCTTTTTGAAATGTCTGTCTAAGCTGAATAATCACATAAGATTAGATCAGAATGTATAGCACTTTCTTATTCCCTTGCGAGGTTCCTCTCACTGAAATTAAGGTTCCAGCAGCAAAGCACCAAAACAGATACAGTAATATACTGTATGATAGATAGATAGATAGATAGATAGATAGATAGATAGATAGATAGATAGATAGATAGATAGATAGATAGATAGATAGAATTTTTATCTTCCTCATTCTCCTGGATGGTTCCACCTACCAAACTCCGGTCCTCCCTCTGAGGTCTGGGAGCCTAAGGGTTCTGTGCAGGATCTTAGCTGTTCCTAGGACTGCGCTCTTCTGGATAGAGATCTGTGATGTTGTTCCCACGATCTGCTGCAGCTCTCCCAGTTTGGAGGTTACCACTGGCTTGATATATATATATATATATATATGTCCATCCATCCATCCTTCTTGTTCCATATGTATATAGCAGGTCAGGGGTTCAAGCCCCAGGCCATCATCCTCCAGTCACCTACCTCAGTAATGTGAGCAAAAGAAATAATGATGCCGTGCCAGCTTCAACATAACCGGGAATACCAAGATGTTGGGGAAACAGGACATGCTGATGTCAAATGAGCTACTGTGTCATCTGTATGGACAATGTTAGAAAACTTGGGACTATTGGAATGCATGGGAACGTGGGAATTTTAGATACTTCGATACCCAATATCTGCGCTGACTAAGAAGCAACTCAGTGTTCCAATGCCCACAAGAGGAATTTGCTCACACAAGTAGAGGATGACAGGTCAGGGGAAAAACATCATCATCCACACAGTCTGAGACTGGGTACCAAGCCCCAGTTGAAAGCCCTGATAACCTTGACAGAAGGGCAGCTGACCAGAGAAGAAAGATCATTACTAAACTTGACACCATAACCCTGTCCAAGTGATAAAGTACCCTCAGAAGATCTACAAGGAGATGTGAATGCAGCGCTACAAACTATACCAACTGGGAACATCCCAGAAACCAGTAAGCTGACTTACAGTACAGCATCAGTGGTCCTAGAGATGCTGGGACACAGGAACATAAGTGATGAGAAACTGTGTCCTCCATGGGAGGAGGAGGCATCACACTAGTGGGTTTGAGCTGACCACAGCAACCTCCCAGAACAAGAACCGGTTCCCATCACAACAGCAGACATCCAAGGAAGAGTATGAAGAGCTGGATAGCTCCTAGTCCTGACATGATCCATACTCACTGGCTGAGGAAGCTTACCACACTCCATGACCCTTAGCAGTTTCAACAGAACCACCTGCTAAGGGAAGGGATCCACAGCGTGTGGCTAACTCAGGAGCAGATAGTCCTGATTATGAAGGATTCCCAGCAGGAGGTAGTTCCATCCAACCACTGACCCATAGCTTGCTTCCGCACAACATGGAAGCTCCTGTCAGGCATCATAGCGGCTAAGATCACCAGGCGCATGGCTCCATGTCTGAACATGGCACAGAAGGGAATCGGAAACGACACCAGAACTGTGGTGTAAATGTACACTAGCAGGCACATTCTTCAAACATAAATCAAGACTGAGTTGAGATCCTACTCCTCTGTTCTCACTCAAATAACTGTTTCATTATTTTATTTATTTATTGTTTGTCTTTCCAAGGTGTCTATTTGGTCAATAAAAAAAAAAAGTTTTAAATATTGCTGCTTCTTTCACATAAGTCAAACCATCCAGCATCCTGCTGTTTTCTGGTAGTTTTTTTATGAAGGAAATATACAACATCTTATCCTGTTTTTTTCACTTTGCTTTAATTTTTGTAAGTAATGATAATAATATTCATGTCACAGTTTAAAAATAAAGTTATGTCATGTACAGCCGGACCTTAATATTAAGACCCACTATAAATCAGATTTCTAATTATGGTTTTCCACAAAGATCATCAATTTAAAAGAGCCAAAAACGCCTCTCATGTTCTACTTCATCGTAAGCACCTTCAGAAGTTTTCTGATGACTCTGCTGTTGTTGGTGCTTCAGGGACGGACAAGAGGAGTACGGACGACATCATCCTCCTGTAAGGATGCGCTCGCTGTCAGCGCAAACTTTTCACAGTAAAATGTATAAGTTTGTATGTTTTTTTTTGTTTGTTTTAAAGATGAAATATTTACAGTAAAGGTAAAAAAAAAAGAAGAGTCAATGCAACTCTGGCTTGTGTATATTGTATAATATAATCTAAGCATTTTTAAATCTACATTTATAACCACTTATGTCCACCAGATACACTCATATTTAGTTTATTTTATAAAACCTGTGCATCTCTTTCCTATCGTTTGGTGTTTTGCCTCAACCTTGCTGCTGTTAACACTTAAAATTCCCAGTTTGGGATGAATAAAGTTCATCCCTCCATCATCACCAACAGTTTCAGGATTTCAGACATTCTGCTGCTGAATCAGTTCTCATAACAAAACTGCATTTAAACCATCAAATTCTGAGTAAAGTCCTCATTTCTGAAGGACCCTACTGAACAAAGACCAAACAAACACTGGAAGTGTCCTTGGCTGTCGTCGAGCAAAATATCAGCTTAAATCACCTCAAACCCAACTAAGAAAATACACGATTAACTAAATTAAACAGCTGGAAAAACTGCAGAAGATGCCTTTAATATGCTCATGGAGGGAAGAAGAAAAAGCTTTTAACGAAGAACGGAGCAGCGTTGAGGAGAGACGGATTATAAAACAAAAAGTCTGAAATCTGATCTAAAAACCTTGGAAAGTCACTTTTTCCTCGACTCATGAACATACACAAGTCAGACAATTTTACTTTTACAAACTTAATGTTTATTCGTATATACATGAATATATTAATCTATAACCAAGAAAGGAGAGAATGTACAATGCAAAAAAAAAAATTCTCTATATACAAATCAATAAATAAACAAGAGACATCATCGAGGAAAGTTTTGTGTTTTACGCAGTTTTTGTGTTCGTGGGAGAAAAAAAAAAAGAAATTCAGTAAAACAAAGAGGAAACTGCAGTTAGAAAAAGTTTTGAAATCCTTCAGTTAAAATGGTAAATGGCACCCAAGAACAGTTCAGGGGAACAAAACAAAACAAAACAACACAACAAACTTCTCACACGCCGTCTCTCATACACACACACAAACACACACGAACACACACAAACACACACACCACTGCCAGCTGCTTTCCATTCTGTAGTTTTTTTTGTTCTTACACACAACCTTGGTTTTGTTTTTTTGTTCAGTCAGATCACAACGGGCACATTATTTTCAACACTGGCTACAACGACACACACAAACACACACAATCACACACACAGCGGTCCATTACATCGACCTCGCAGGGTCAGAAATTCACCTTCAACTCATGAACAGCTGAGATGTTGCTTCTGCAGAAACCGTGGGCGTGGTGGCAGTTTTTATGATAAAAAACTTTAGTAATATGAATGTTTCTGCTCCAAACAAACTCTACGCCGAAGATGCATTCAATGCATGTCTGGAAAAAACAGTGATTCTTATTTTTCAGTCAGAAAACAGTTTTTTTAGTTCTATCTAGAGCAGAGATGAGTCATAAATCTGCTGTAAACTGATTTAACATTTAAACCTGCAGGTGTGGAGTCAACTTGAGACAGAAAACTGTTTCCCATGAGGCCCGAGGCGTTCAGGGTCCTGTCGTTCAAACAAAAACTCACTGCACTGAAAGCGAATCTCAACTTCCAGCAGAAGAAAGGTTGTGCATTGTTTACACCGCTGGTTGTGATATTCTATCGAGTTAGACTCCACCAGAGAAGAAATACGTAATGATGCTGTAAATGTTTGCTTGGAGTAAAAATGCTCAACAAAACTTTCAAAAACACACACACACACACACAAAAAATACTCATAAAAGTTCAGTTTCTGCATCAGCATCATCAAACTCCTGCTTCAAGTTTCCTGGACCGCAACAACTTTTCTTTTCTTTTTTCTTTTTTTTAAGATTTTCTTCCCCATCTCATAGTGTTCTCATCCTTTTTTTTTCACCAGAAAAATGTGACAACAGTAAACATACAAAGTTGTTTTTTTTTTCCTTTTCTCCCCACTGTGAAAGGCAAACGTCTCATCCGGTCAAGTTTTTCTCTCTTCGCTTCATATTTTTGGCACGCGTAAAGTCAAACCCGTCGCCCTCGTGGACAGAAAGGTGAGCGGAGGCGGGACGTTCACTACGACACCACTGATGAGGGGTGACAGTTCAGTTCACAGTGCTCGACACGAAGCGCCGCTCAGCAGGCAGAGAGGGCAGAGTGAAGGGCGGCGGCTCACAGTGTTGGACAGCGACAGGGCTTCACGACACATCCACAGCAGCCTGGACCACGCACCGCCTGCTGCTCACCACCATATTGCTTTCTCTGTGTTTCGTTCACTCATTTGATCTTTACGTTCATGCAGTTGAAAACAACAACATTAAAAAAAAAAAGAGGCCACCTTAGTGTTAAGTGCGGTGATGAAAAACCCCTCAGGAAAAATCCAACCTTTCATGTTCAAAATGTTTTTGGTGGATTCACCCTCCCTTTCTAAGTGGGTTCATTCATTTCCCAGAATGCTTTGCTGCGACAGCTCTCTACAGATGTCCTTTTAACGCCCTCCAACAATAGCCGTCTTCAACAGCAGCTGCACCTCATATTTGAGACCAAGGCATTTAATATTTAAGTGTTATTTCTCTTTGCATTAAAAAAGAAAGAAAAGAAGAAAAAAAGGGGGAGGGGGGTTACAAAAGTATAAGGAATGTTTTCAACTGTCACTTCATGTTGCAAAATCAATACCTGGAAACGATATTGGAAACTGGAAAAGAGAAGCTGCTTTTGTGTGAAATGATGAAGTTATTTTTGTTTAGTTGAAACTAAACTAACGGCAGCTGATGCTGCAGGAACAAACGCAATCTGGACCACACACCCCGAAGAGACAAAGACAAGTGTTTCAAGTTGGATTTTTCCTTTTAAAGAAACAGCAGGGAACGTGAAGAAAAAAAAAAAAAGAGCAAAAGAGCAGTTTGTTCCCTCACGAGCAGCTTGGCAGCGTTGCTGTCGTTCATCTGGGATTCTACGTCTTCCTTTTATGGCCTCATTTTTTTGCTTTTATTAAAAAAAAAACAACCTTTTATCTATTTTCACAATCTTTTTTCTTTGACACGTGTTTTTCATACATGTAAAATCCTCAATGTGTAAGTAACTGTCAGAAAGAAGCGACAGCCGCCAACAGAAAACGCTGCCGACACCGAAACTCAACGTTCAGCACGGAAACTGCAGCACGCGTCGGCAGCTAGCAGGTCTGTCGTGGTCACCGAAGGCTGGACGACGGGGTGTGAAGGACGAGGCACCATGTTGGAAAAATAAAAGCAAATGCAGCGAGGTCGCGCTTCATTGACACGCTGCTTCACCGTCAGAGAAGAGCCTTTACAATCAATCTTTCAAATGCAGACTGTGTTTGAGTTTCTGTCCTGCAGCTTTGTGGGCAGAAAGAGGAGGTGGAAGCAGATGACACTGACGTAAAGTGAAAGTCGCCTCCTGAACGGCTGCAGCTGCTCGGCTTTTCCTAATGCTTAAATGAAGAAAATTTATTAATTACTGTCAGATTTTGATTTTTAAAAAATGCCTGAGAAGCTCCCATCAAAGAAAAATGTGCACATTTTCAAATTTAAGGAAGTGAAAAGTTGATCTTTTAAATGGCTCAATATGTTGTGCAATGGTAAAAAGAAAATACCAAATGTGAAAATACAGGTCATAAAACACAACTGACATAAGGTGACACAGTTTTGACTCATTTTAGATATGTTTGGATCTGTGTTTGTCTTCATAGGAATTAAACAAATATTTGTTTTGGCAGTTTTCAGTGCAAGTGTGTTTTAAAAAAAAAAAAAGTATTTTTTCCAGACTGTTTTTGTTTTGGTCCAATAAATCATCAACAGAGCTCTAAATATGGGTGAATTGTTATTTTTTTTCCTCCTCCTCTTTCATCTAGAAATTGGTTTTAATAATTTTCCAACGACATTTCCAACATGGCGGCTGGTCACCAGGAAGAAAAGGGGGAAAAAGAAGAGAAAACGCAGCGTGTGCAACGTCTTCGGAAAGATGAGTAGCAGCAACGTTTGACAGGAAACAAAAGTCTGAAGCAAAAACGAAACAAGAAAAAAAAAAAAACAACCACAAGGTCCATTTACAAAAGAAGATACTGCACAAATGGTATTAATCGATGTATATACACTCAGTTTGTTTTCTGCTCACTTGTTCGCTGCCATCAGTCTGAAACATCCTTCTGTAGTGGTTAGGATTCAAAAACTGAAAAAAACAAAAGAACAAAAACGGTGGCGTGTGGTTCCTGGCCGGGTTTTTCACACCATGTCCCAGTTCTTCCTGGAGTGGCAGCGTTCCCAAGCCACGAGTTCGTCTTCCTCCAGGTCATGCTAGCGGAGCCAACGCTGCGGCGCCGCGGTCCCAGAGGTCCAGCGAGGTTGGCGCGCTCACAGCACGAACCACCGCGGAGATGAAGGCCCCCAAAATAAGAAAGTGTGTATTTATGGAAGGTGCAAAAAAAACAGAAGCTTCCTTGTGGAGGACAAGCTTGAACGTGTAAACGTCTGTAAACGAAATGAAATGGACCAAGAAGTCAGAAGCTCGTCCACAAGCCCGAACGCGGAGGCTGCTGGAGAGTCTGAGTAGTGCCCAACACCAACTTCTTTTTTTTTCTTCCCCCTCACAAACGTGTCTTTCTGTCGTTCTGAGCTCGCAGTCTCACAGAAACGAACTCCCGAAGACACGACGGCTGCAGCTACGTGCTAACGCGCCACAGGAAGGCTGAACGGTCGCTTCTCCTCCAACATCTCCGCCTTCGTCCAAACCTGAACTCAGATACTCGGGTCAGTTAGTCTCCAGCGGAGACCAAGCAGGAAGTGTCTCTTCTGAGGGGTGGAGACTAGAGGGGCGGTGGAGGTGGAGGAGGGGTCGGAGGTCGGTGGGCAGGCAGGAGGCAGAAAGGCCAAAGTTCTTCCCCTCAGAAAATCCCTTTAGCGATTTTCAGCCCCTTCTGTTTCATGCGGGGCAGCGTGGAGCTGGCCACGTTCTTAGCCCGCACCGGCCGGGCCAAGCCGCGCTTCTTCAGCACGAAGTCGTAGTTGGCAGTGGAGTTCATGGCGTAGAAGACGTTGGCGTTGTCGGGGATCCGGAGCTCTGTGAGTGTTGTAAAACCCAAAAACATGCTTCAATTTTCAGCTACACTGAGCAAAAGAATAGTACAAAAAAACCAAAACAAAACAAAGCAGGTAAAGTGCGTTTTCATTTTTCACCTTTGTCCTCTGAGATTTTCTGCATCAGCTCGTAGTCCTCGGCCTTCTCTCGCTCCAGGTTGTGTTTGATCATGGCCTTCCTGATGACCGCCGGAGTTTTGTCCTGACTCGTCACCTAAAACACCCCGCAGACCCATCAGTGTGTTTACAACCCCGTAAAACCATGATGCGATTTAAAACTGAGAGCTGAACCGCCCGAGGCCGAAGTAAAAGGTTCTCATCCTCACCAGGATGCTCTTGTACATGTTGCCGTTCTCCACGTCCAGGCTGACCCTGATGATGCAGCAGTCGTCCACCTGCTGGTTGTAGAGCGGCAGCGACAGAGTCGAGTAGTTCGACACGGCCGACACCGATCGCTTGTGGGAGCGGGAGGCCGACAGCGGCGTGGAGGAGGAGACGGAGGAGGAGGAGGTGCTGCTGGAGCCTGAAGCCGAACCGGAGCTGGAACCCATCCCGGAGGTATCCAGAGACGACAGAGACGTGCACTCCCAGAACTGAAGAGAGAGACGGTTACTGAAGCACAGCGACCTTCTGAAGCATCTGCACGATCGGCTGAAGCTCCACCGATTCTATTTTAATGCGTCTTTGCTCAAAGGAATTTTACGACTTAACTAAAAGTCATATTTTAGTAACAAAGCCTCCACTTACATAGTAATTATAAACAGATTTAACTTTGGATCCAGAATAAAATGAGCATTGCGTTTATTTGCTCTTACACGGAGCTTAACATGCCGCCATGAGTGAAAAGGTCTGATCTGCTTACCGTTGACGTTGTATCTGCTGCTGGAGCTTCTCTCCCCAAAGCAGAGACGGTGAGTTTTACAGAAGGAGTCGATGTCTGCAGGAGGACACAAAATAAAGACAAAACAAAAACGTCAGCATCCAGCTTGGACCATAGTTCTGAGACATCAGCAGCCTCTTTCATGAAATGTGCAGCAAAGCAATCAGAATATTTAACAGCTTCATCAGTATGTTTAAGGGACCTGGAATCAGCTGCAGAAGAGCAGTACGAGAAATAAATGTCCCTTCAAAAAAATTAAGAAGCTCTCTGGTGGCGTTTTATTCAAGCTTTCCCAACACTGGACTTGAATGTTTCAACAAATCCCCAAGCAACTTCAGCTAAAAGCAACTAATATTGTTGTCACGTTTTTTCATGGGTCCAATGAGACAAAGAAAAAAGAACAAGTGCATGTTGGCACAGATTGGTGAGTATTGTGGAGCTCCATTTGCAGTCTCTTACTGCCATCTGGTGGCCACTTGCAGATCCTAAACATCACAACCCAACGTATCCTGGACGTCACAAACACGAGTCACACACTCCAGTCTGGGACTCTACTAATTATTTTCTTGCAGTACAAGCAGCCTCGTCAAAAATCTCCAACTAGTCCAGAATGCTGCAGCACCAGTACTAACCAGAACTGGCTATAGAGACCACATCTCACCAGTTCTAGCTTC
>JBAMYA010000024.1:18365668-18377710 GCA_037176975.1 Arrhamphus sclerolepis | reverse complement strand
ATATTTATATTGATGCTATTTTGCTGATATATTGATTAATGTGCTCTGTCCTAATCAAATAAACTTTATAAATAAAATAAAAGTGGCGAGTCGGATTTGAGTTTGACATATGTGTTTTAGGGGTTAATTTAATATACAGTATTTTAAACATCAGTCATCAAGCATCGTTTTTAAAGTCATCAGCAAATTAAAATGAAAAACTGAAAACTCGATAATCCTGCTTTTGTTTGGACTTTGTTGTAGTTTACAGGAGTTGATATGAATGAATGGGAGGTCTGGTGTGTGGTGGGAAAATCCTGGCGAACTGGTTTTCTTTAATGAGCAGAATCTTTAGATATCAAACACAGAATTCTTGTGATCGAGTCTGAAATGTCTCGTGAGCTCTGTAATCTTGGATTAAATAAATTTCGTCTTGGCTTGCCTCAGTCTTGAAAGGGAGACTCATGAAAGGACGTACAGCAGAGAGGGAGAATGACAGGTTTTCACATGCCTTTCCACAAATATTCTGTTTCATATGTTGTGATCACAGTGGCTTAAAACCCAATTTTGAATCATCATCTCTCATAATATTATTCAACATGAAGTTATTGGTATTTTCCCCAAGTCTTCAGCTGACAGTCGCTCTGAAATGTCGAGCTGAACACTTCACAGTCAGGACGTGCTCATGCAGCACAAACATTTTAGCTTCAATTATGCATCATCAAGAGGAGCTTTGGGTATTTATAAAGCTGAAAGCAGAAGCTGAACTCTGATACAGATACACTACCCGACTGATGCGCAGAAACCATAGAACCTATAAAAGGAAATGAGCAAACACTGATGTCGCACAGGTTTCTGAAGATCAGGTTTTGGAGTTGGATCTTTACACCTATAGGAGACAAAATCTTGTCAGGAACTGACTGCTCAAACCCTGGTTAGTCCAAAATTGGACAAATTTACTAAACAGACTAAGGTTAACTTCAATTAATTCTGATCGGACTTGTTCAGCTTTCCTTGTTTTGTGTGTAGCAACCAAGCGCCAACCAAGCGCCAACCATCCCATGACTGGGTTGGAGCTACATTTTGTTGCAGTTCCTCCACTGACCACTAGGTGCTGGCCCCAAATCCTCATTGACCTCAATGTTAAAAGTGACAACTTTGCAGCAGAATTAAACATATTTTACAGCTTTTTTCCATCTGTGATTACATATTACATCCATGACAACTGTATGGGGGATGGGGGGGGGGGGGGTAAGGATTTTTTCAATGAAACATACACTGCCAGTCCAAAAAAAAGTCACAACTGTTACACGTTCAGCTTTGATTGCGGCTCACATTCATCGTGGCATCATCTTAATAAACTTCTGCAATGCTAAAACGTTACTTTCCATCCAGAGTTGCCTTCATTTTTCTCCAAGATCTCGTATTGATGATGGGAACAAAATCTTCTCCAGAACATTCCAAAGATTCTCAGTGAGGTCCAGGTCTGGACTCTGATGAGGTCTCATGTTCCCTGAACCTCTCTTTCACTATCTGATCCTGATCAATCCTGACTTTGTCTGGACCATCAGGGAAGAAAACCTCCATTGATGGAATAACCTGGTCATTCAGTATCTTCAGGTGGTCAGCTGACCTCATAACGTTGATGAACCTGGACCTGATCAACTGCTGCAACCCCAGATCATAGACTGCCCCCACAGACACTAGGCATGATGGGAGCATCACTTCATCCTCTGATGCTCCATCAGTCTGGATCAGAGTCAGTCTGGACTCATCAGACCACATGACCTCCAGAGTCCAGTCTTTATGCTCTCTAGATAACTGAAACTTTTTTTATCCAGATTATCTTCACTGATCAGTGGTTTTCTTCAGATGTTTAGTCCCAATCCCTTCAGTTTCCTTCACATTGATTGTGTGGAAATCTTTTACTTTAACGATTGAACGCAGCTGTGAGCTCTGCTGTCGTTTTTTATGATTTGATTTCACCAAACCTTTAAGTGGCCATTGATCACGATCATTTAAGGTTGTTTTTACCAGCTCATTTCTTCCTGGAAGATGATGCTTCTCCACCATCCTTCCAGTTCTTAATATTGTGTTGGACAGTTCTGAACCCAGTTTTAATAGTTTCATAAATCTCCTCAGATATTTCTTTTCCAATAATCTGACCCTTCTGAAACAGATGAGCATCTTTCCCATGACCACGGGATGCGTCTTCTGACATCTGACAAAAGAGAAGCTGCTCACTGCATCAGTTACAGTTAAATAACTTAATAATCATCCATGCAGTAACTATCCAATGAGAGGCTCTTACCCGTTTGCCAAGTTAAATCCAGGTGGTGACTTTATGGGTCATCACCCATTTTGCGTATTAAACACCCACCCGAATAACCGCCGGGGCGATTATTTGCATTATACCGAGGTAACCCCAAAATCAAGGCTATTCACCTTATTTTGGCAGAAATAAACAGTTAACCAGAATAACTGTGCAGCGCTTCCATTTCGTCAAGGGCTAGCTAACGTTAGAAAAAAGGCTGTACAGTAATCTTAAATCGAACAACTAACTCTTATTTTGACAGAAAAATTCAAGTTTCATTCAAAGTGGACCAAATAAATAAATAAATAAATAAATAAATAATTGGTGAAATGCAGTTTTCTAAATTTTTGACTACTCATTATACAAAAGATTACCAAATAAATAAAGGCCTGTAGTGCCTGGTTCTTTTAAACGCCTGGGATCCAAGCTTTGATATATGTCAAATGTATTACTTGCTGTATTATATAATATTTTTGAGTTTAAAGAATCAAAGGGCAGTTTCACAAAATCTGTATCAATCCAGGTATTATCCAATCAGAATGCAGGAAAGGCCATCTTCTGAGACGTTTCTGAGTACGGTAACAGAATCAACCCACTCGTCACAGAGACTTGGGATGACATGGGTGGAATAGAGTTTTTCATCGGAATATCATTTATGAGGATCCAATTCAAAGTTGAGCTCAAAAGTGAAGTGAAGTTTTTGTCCTTTAACTGCTAGCTCGGTGAGTTTTTTTCCCTCCGCGGAGTGTTCATCCATACACTATAACATCTGTGGAGTCTTTGTTTTACACCAACAACAGGCGAGTGTTTGTGTGCCATGTAACAGCTGGTCACTCGTTCTGGTTTCCTGGAGCATGCCGCATTCTTATCTTTTTACGACGTGCCACTTTCTTCTCTAATTGTGTTTTGTGTTGGGGGAATGATCTTTATAGGATTAAAGCTGTATGTTTGATGTGCCGCATGTGCATAGATGATTAAGAATGATCTCTGGATTATCTGGAGGAACTGTCATTTGAGGTCAAAACAATTTTAGTTTTACATGTAATCATTTCACCACCATAACACGCACTGTCTTGCAAGGACAAGTGAGTCATCTAATCAGAGATTCCCTGCTGAGTCATCTGCTCATCTGTAGATTCGTCTGTGAATGATGTGACGCCAAAAACAAATTCAAAATGTAAAAAAGTTTTTATTTTTATTTCCCCCAACCACAATGCAAGATGCTAATTTATTTGACTAGCAAATCTACTACTTGTTTATCTACTAGAATTCAGAAACTACAACTCAAGTTCAGTTTGCACGCACAAACAAAAATCTATTACAAAAAACAAAAAACAAAAAAACGATCAATTCAAGAACTTTGATCTGAAATAATTCAATCTGTCCATCTGCTTTCCCGGAAACCAGGTATCGGACAGTTTTCCCCTGAATCTGTTCAGATAAAGATTTACACCTGAAGGCTGATTTATACTTCTGCGTCAAAGCTACATAAGTGTACATAAGTACAAAAGAAACAGAGGAAGAATCCATACTGCCACCTAGTGGTTGGGAGTGGAATTACAGAACGACACAGACAGCAATGCATAAGTATAAACACCCACAACAAAGTAGCTCACGTGCGCAGTTTTGACACAGAAGTTTAAATCAGCCTTCAGCTCAAAGCCTTTGTTTCTTCCCTCCACTGGGATAAACCAGACTCACCAGATATCTCAAGCTCAGCCCAGTGAGACTTCTTCCCACTGGCTGCCTCTTCAGCGGACATGATGGTGTAACATCTGCGGGGATCTGGAGGATCATATTTTTCCTTTGGCATACCTGTCACTCTGGAACAGAAGAACAAAGACTTTTGTTGGATTGTTTCACCTAAAGTACTAAAAAGAACAGGACAAACCAATAAAGAAGCGGTTCTCAACTGGTCTGTCTCCAAGGACGCACCATCACCTCTTAATGACAACCCGCGACCCATAAATGTTTAACTTTTCAAATTTATTTAATGAAAAGATGATTCAGTGTAAATGTGAGATAGTAAAGAATTTCATAGAAAGCCAAGACAAAAAAAAAAAAGACCCGAGTCAATTATCAGCATTTTAATTAAAACCAACAGTGCATCTAATGCCAGGTTCATACTGTATGATATGGACAGTCTTATAAGAATTATTCAGTGTGAAATGTGACATACGTTGACTATGCTGAATCGTGGCTGTGCCAAGGCACAATTCAACGTATGTTCACAGGGTGTAACATGCTGCAAATTAATTATTTACCGATTTCATGTGGTGTAACGTGACTTAAAGATCCCATGAAGTTTAAATATGGTTTTTGCCTTGGCATGGTTAAGTAAGGCTCGTCTGGCATGTCAAATATACACGCAGTGAACCTCAAACTCAGCCGTCAAAATTCACAACTTAAATATTCAACTGAAACATGATACGTAGAAGGAAAATCAGCTTGTTTACGAACAAAAAAATGCATTTTTCTTCACTCTGGACTGTTCCTCCAACCTCGGAAAGTTTCAGGAAGTCTTTGCCCAGCAGCTGACAATCAAACGACCAATTCAGCATCTCAACCTTATCCTGTAAGTAACTAAACTATAAATTAACCTGGAGCTAAGATTCACATTATATGTCAGATAATATGCTGACCAACAGAAAAATTTAAATCTCTAAACATAATACAACCGCTAGAAAAACAAGTTTTCCGCTTAATTCCATTCAATTCAGTTATGGTGGAGGTAAAACACTGCCCCTGTTTCTGCAGCTTCCCAGACTGACTTGAAGGCAGCGCGTCTCTTCTCTGTATCCCGACGTGTATTTGATGCTTTGACCACCTGGTTGATACCCATTGTCGGCCCGAAATACAGTTTTCCGGTCCTGCGGCCCCTACTCTCTTCGTCTGTACTGGCAACCTCCCCTCCATCTCAAGCTCCACAAACAACTGACGCTGTAGTCTTTCTGGATCTGCCAAGTTTGGATTATTGAACTCCAGATCACTAGAAAACAAAACTTTCATCATTAAGGATTTTTTTCATGTCCAGAAGACTGGATTTTCTACATGTCTGAGGTGAGTCCAGTGTTTTCTCTGCATTCCTACCTCAGGATTACAGATATTTCAACTCCCTGCGGGTGTCGGGCCAAGGAGGAAGAACAGCTTCTGGTTTTAGGAAAAACTACAAATGTCGCTGTCACTGCTATCTTCAGTCAGCAGCTTTGAACTGACTTTCTTTGAGCTGCATTGTTCTCACACAGTCAATCATAAATCATAAATATGCTCCCATAAACTTCTTCCAGTGACTCCATCAAAGGCGTAACTTCACTGTTAACCAACCAATCAGCACGCAGCTCATTCACGACAACAACCAATAGGAGTGCAGCATATTTAATCATTAATGAACACACCAAAACATCTTTTTCTCATGACAGACAGAATTGCACGGATTTCATGGAGTGAATAAAAATGCACATAAGCAATTTTCTTTAAAAACAATTCCACTAACTAGAGACCCCAGAAAAGAAATTTAACCAGCCAGTTTAAAGTTCTACAGTGTGAACCCGACATTAGAGACACAGGTTTTTGTGGTTGTGACAATCCTTCATCAGTGGATGAATACTGAACAGGCCTGTATTGATAATATTCAATCAGTAGCAGCACTGATCAATCAACAGTGCTTCTGTGCACAAGCATGAAATAAAACAGTCACATGTCTCATAAAGACTAAAAAATACGAAACTTTAGCTATTTTATTTTTTGGCCAAGCCAAGTCCCCACAACACACTGAAAACGGTTCACAACCCACCAGATGAGAATAACTGCTCTCAAGAATGATCATTTCAACAAACTCAGGAAACCATTTTAAAAACGGGGGTAAGGGAATTTAAAATCTTCGTCATATCGTAAATGTAATGCTGCTTCTATAATGATAATACATTTGGTCATTCACACAGTCAAAGAAGCTGCATATTTTTTTTCAATTAAATGGATATTAATGAGTAACTAATATACTGATAAGTAATTAAAATTCCTCACATTGATTACAGTGTAGCTGCTCATTAATGCTAAGGTTTTAGCAGTTCTCAGTTGATGAATGGAGGTGATTTCCAGCCCTCACCATGACACAAAACCCTGGCTAACTCAGAGCCAAACTGTAAAACACCTGGAGAGAATTTGGCAACCATCTCAGGAGCTGACGTAAATGCATCTACTCAGGGTTCAGCGTGCACTTTAAAGGAATCTGAATCAGCCCTGTGGGCTAAATTCAGGCAGGGCGATGATTTTTGTGACAATCGGCAAAAAGAAAATAAGCATTTGTCCCGAAAGCTGCAGCAGCCAATTTCACAGAAGATGTCTTGGCTTTTCTGATTTGACGAAACAAGTGGATTATTCAGAGAAGGGCACCGAGCACTTATCCAACAGCAGCTTACCTACGAGTCTAAAATTAGAGTCCTAATCAACACATAACGGCAGTTAATCTAACCCCTAAAACTCATTCATGCACACACAGAAAGGTAGAACATTCATTATAAATGTATACTTTCTGAAAATGTCTTTTGCAAAAAATGCACCAACTGTTCGGGACTTTTATCAACTTTACTGAAGTTTTTTTTTTTCTCCTCAGTTATAGTGGAAACATTTTTTATCTCCTGGAAATCAAAGGTGGAAAATTAAATCACAACAGATTAAGATTTTTGAACTATATTTTTCTGAAATTATGTCATAATTCTATATATTACTAACAGATAGCCAGTTGGGCATATGAACAGATATTTTACTAATCTTCATGAACTGCTATTTATCAGTGAAATTGTACTTATTTTGAAGCCATACTTAAACAAGTAAGGCTAGCAAAAATATTCAGTTTATTATTATGTAACACAAGGAAAGGAGTGTTTATTTCTGTTTGACCTCTGGCGAGGGCTGGACAGTTAATCGGAAACCTTCAATCAATATAATCTTGCTTTCATCAATTATTTAATTGTTTCCTTTCTTTGAAATATTAATTAAATGACCAATTACAGTTTAAACTGTGTGCTTGTCTTCACTGATTTAAAAATCGAAGATATGTGTTCTTTTATTAGAAAAATATTCCACTTTTAATAGTTGATTATATTTGCAGTAAATATCTTGCTCCAGTGATCAATGATGACAAAAAAAAAAGAAAAGAATGATACTAAAATAATCACTCATTAAAGGTAACTTGTTCAATTTATTGTGATAATAATTTGAGGTCATACTGCCCAGCGCTATTGCTGACTGGTTTGTTTGGGTGTTAAATCAGGATTAATCAAAATGCCACAGCAGGATTTAGATGGAAGTTCTATCATAGGTGTGCATGCTCCAGACTGAGATATTTAGATCCTGCTTTTTCATCTGTGTCTCCTGCTGTAACAAGGTACTTTCAAAACAAGTGGGATTAATACGTCTTATCTTAAATTATAAAACAGTGTCTTCTAAAACATAATCAGATTGTTTGGTGTACGAGTAGTCATGAAGAGGACACATTTGTATCAGTAACATGACATGAGCTGTACTAAAAAGTTCAATCACAATGCAAGTGGTTGCTTTTTCTGAATTAACTATACTTTAAGAATACTTTGGTTTGAATGCATGAACTTTACTTGTAAGCAAAAATGCAAAACGTCAGTTTTTTCCTTGTATGTGACACCTGCCTCACTACCAGTGATGCATATAAGCTGTTAAGTGTTTTCTGCAGAAATCAACAAGTTATGTATGTTATTTAAACTCCCCTAAAGTTAGTATTACACAGAAACGGCATGTAACAAACACGTAATATTGCATGGCTTCCTAGGCACCGCGCATTTGGACGCCAGGAAGTGCGTAAATTGGTGATATTATTATGTTGGCCGACCAGGACAAGTTTGGAAAAACTATTATATAACCTGTTTACACACTAGTGGGTCACAAGTAAATAGCAACAGCGGCTGCAGGCAGATTTATGGCCTACTGGCACCCGCTCATGTCACAACCTGTTTGAAGAAGTGCACACAAAAATAATTTAAAAGCACGTGCAAGTTTTGTTTAAATACCAAAGACTCCGAGATTTGTCGCCGATAACCTAAGTATCGAGAAGCTAAGATGCTAAGAAGACAGAGGTAATCTATAAATATTGTGTGTGTGTGTATAAATAAAAAACAAAAATAAAAAATAGCGAGAGCAACGTGTCCAAACAGGGATATAATGTCAAAAGTGACAAGCGCGTGCATGGACAGGCCCCCAGTGCAGCAGACGCTCACCAGCTGTCACACCTGGCACCAAAGGTAAACACGCCTCTCTAGATAGGTCTGGGTCGATTTACATTGTTGACAAAATGTAATAAACATTTACGTGAATAAAAAAGAAAGGCACAAACACGTCAAGAGCGCAGCGCTTCCGAAAGCACCGCGCTGGATTTGCTTGGCTAGCGGCTGCTGGGCGCACGCTGCCCGGGCTCAGCGAGACTGACTGCCGGGACGGCTGGTGGGAACGGACATGGATTTAAAAACAACAACAGCAAAAAACCAAACAAAAAAACGTTTAATTTAACACACAGCTGCTTAGTCAAGACGTCTGCAGCGTGAAGACGAAGCGAGGCTCGACATTACCTTCATTCGGGGGCGGTAGAAGACGGTTTACTGGGGGGACTGGTGGAGACATGCAGACTGTCGAACCCGTTCAGAAACAGGAGGAAGAACAACAAACGTGGCTTCCGCTCGTGACCGCCAGTCCAGGGCGCGTACTGTCGCTCTTTACAGCTAAACGGCTTTTAAAAAGATTGAAATGTTAACATAAATAACGTAATATAAGACTGATTTAAAGTATTCATTTTACAATTAAAGCTGTGTAGAAAAGAATTTGTGAATGTCGAATTTATTTTTCCTGTCATTTTTACTGACCATCAAACTCCAAAGGTGCACAGTTGGAACTTTATATTTTAATAAATCTTGACGAAGTAAATATCCACCAGCCAAACCCCTCGTTTAATAAAACAGCACCTGGGACGGTTGTATCAAAACCTCGAACATGTTGCAGCTGTAAAATGAATTGATCTGGTAAATTTTCAAAAAGAACAATTAATGCATCATTTATCAAACAACTTAGTACCGAGTACTATTCAGAAACTTTTTGTTTGTTTGTTTATTGGTGGAGGATATAGATTAAGTGCGTTGGGACTAAGCGAGATGGTTAAAATTAAAATATCCTTAGGTCCGACATAGGTTTTAGGTTTTCTGTCTGTGGAGTGAAGTTGTGAAACAGATTAAGTATAAAGATAAAGAAATGCCAAAGTATGAACCAGTTTTAAAACGGTACAAAACTATGATTTTCAGTGGATACAGTGATGAAGAAGGGTGTCACCCTTTATGTTTATGTATGTACAGATTTATGTCTATGCATGCATAAGTGTGTGTACATATGTGTAAATTGTTCATCGTAACTTGTAAACAGTGACTATAAATTAGTAGAGAAGGGGTATGATTAAATGGGATTTGAGTTTCACTACTCCCTACACATTGTTGTTATTATTTAAATTATTTATAAGTAATAAATGTAGTCATATTTAAAACAAGTCCTGCATTTTTACTTCTTTTTTAAACGAATATTTGCTCGTGTGTGTCAGGCGGAACTATAGGTCCAACCGCTGTTTCCACACGGACCAGAAAATAACGTTCCCAGACATGGCAACCTGCACACGGACGGTGTGGAAAGGTCAGTTGTTTTGATGTTTAAATGTGTTTTTGTTTCAGAAAATGGAGGTGTTTTCACGTATATGTTTGTTTTTTTGTGCTTCGTAGTCGGTTTAAAAGATAAGCCTCTTAGTTTGTGGGTTTTCTTTATAGTTAGCTGGTCATATGTTATTTCACATTATCTAAATAATGAAGAGGGCTTGTTTTATACGGTTCTGTTTCTGTGAACCACTTATCCCACGACTTGTTTAAACTGATAATTTTAATATAGATTGAAGTTTTTTTTAATAGTAATCGTTGTTTGATTGGTAGATAGGCTGAGTTAATGAGTTCACATAAGAATTGTGCGTTAAAGATAAGTTTATTTGTAATGAAATGTGCTACATTTCATACAAAAAAGGCAACTCAGTGCTTAAATTATTAATCACTTTAATCAGCAACTTAGAGCGCTTTAGTCACAATGTTTTATAAAAGTAAGTACATTACCAGCCCACAAAATGCCACAAACACTTATAGCTTGATTAATTATTATTTATTGTTTATGAGCTGTGGTGTTGTATGAGGATGTCTGGAGGAGCAGAGAAATATGTCAGAGTGGTGCAGGACATGTATGAGAGCTGGAAGACAGTGATAGGGAGGGTAGTAAGTGTGACAGAGGATTTCCAGGTGGAGGTGGGTTTGCATCAAGGATCAGCTCTGAGCCTCTTCTTGTTGCTATGGTGATAGACAGGCTGGCAGATGAGGTAAGACAGGAATCTCCATGGACCATGATGTTTGCAGAGGACGTTGTGATCTGTAGTGAGAGCAGCTGAAGGAACATCTAGAGAGGTGTGGGTATGCACTGGAAAGTAGAGGAAATGAATGACATCAGAGGGACAGCACATGTTGGATGTTCAGGAGAGAAAGTCAGAGAGTCCATACTGAGATGGTTTGGACATGTACCTCATCATCAGTAGTAGGCTGATGAAGTTGGAACTGCTAACCAGAAGGTCCGGAGGAAGACCAAGGAGGAGATTTATGGATGTAGAGAAAGTAGACATGAAGTTAGTTGGTGTGAGAGACGAGGATACAGATGATAGGGCTAGATGAAGGTGAATGATTCGCTGAGGTGACCCCTGAAGGGAACAGTGGAAAGAAAAAGCATCTTTTGCAGCACATCTGATAAATTCTCAATGAAGTTAAAGTCTGGACTCCGTGGTGGCCAACCCATGTGTAGAAAGTTTTACCTCATGCTCCCTACCTGATGTTCTCTTTGACACTTTAGAGCCTGATGGATCCTGCCATTGCCATCTTGGAATGAGCTTCTACGCTTCCGTATTGGCTCATTCAGTGTATTTATTAAGTCAGCTGACATCATTTTATTTTTTTTCTGGACGCATAATGTTGCTGAAACATTCAGTTCCTGATGAACTGAGGCAACCCCAGATCATAACTTTACCCCCGCGGGCTTGGCTGGTTGGCACTTGTAGGCATATTTGTGTGCATCGGTTCATTTGCTGATGCAGCCGTCGCTCTGGAACAGGGCACATCTGGACTCATCATATCACATGACCTTTTTCTCGTATCTGTAGAGTCCATTCTTCATGCTCCGTAACAAATGAAAGCCTTTAATTTCGATTCTTCTTACTGATAAGTAATTTTCTTGAGGCTAAATAGCTCAATAACAGAAAGTCACTATTCAACTTTGTTTGAGTTCTTTTTGTGTGTTGTTTTTTTATTTTTGTCTCAACTATATTTATTTGAGAAAGATGATGAGTCACCACTATCCTTCCAGGTTTGGACGTTCTGAAATTGATTTTTTTTTTTTTCATCAGTCTTCTTATTTCCTTGTTTGCTTGACGAAGACCATTAATTTGACCGATCTTGAAACAGAGTGACATCATGACCACAGTTTTTGTCCTCTGACATTGTTTTTTTTTAAGGACTGAGATTCTGAGAGTGTCTTCACATCCTCATCTAACCCTAGTGCGTATATATATATATATATATATATCTGGCCCACCACATCATTTTATGTGGCTCCCATGGGACCTTGAAGGGCGAATGATTTTTTTTTTTAAATAAAAGTGTAAG
>JBAMYA010000024.1:18328509-18360897 GCA_037176975.1 Arrhamphus sclerolepis | reverse complement strand
GCCATTTTCACCAACGAAAGTGATCTTGATCATGTGGTTTGACTGGCAGGAAGGGAGGGTAAAGCCCCCCCCCCCCAAAAAAAAAAAAAAAGAAATAAAAGAAATGGATTTAGACCTCTCTTACGTGGAGTCTGAACATGGCTCCTCCACTTGTCTCCTTCATGACTTTGGTTTTCAGGAATAAGTGAAATCTCTGAAGACAAACACAGAACACACTTATATTTGTTTTTCAGTTTCCCTTTAAGCGTTCACTGCCACACCGATCGTGGGGACTGGCGTAGCCTTCGTTTAATAACATAAACACTTTTGTGGAGCGTTTAACCGACCTTCACTCACCTGGCAGCTGCTCTGAAATCTAAAACGTCGAACGTATTCAAGGATTTCATTTCATTATTATGTACCTCCATTCTTTCATGCAGCTTTGTGCTTTGATCCGAACCACTCCACCACGAGAAAATAGTTTAGAGCCGGGCCAGCTGCGTGCAGCGTTCAAGAACGTTTAGTAGAAAGACTGGAGGGAAGGTGAAGGTCGCGTCACAGTTCTCACATTCTCAAGGTGGATGTTAAAGTTAACGTCAAAGGTTTCTCAGAACAGACCCGTAAACCGAAGATCCACATGCTGAACAGCTCCAGATTTCATCATCGCCGTGGTTACCATTACAGGGACGGTCAGTCCTTCCTTTCTCAACCAACTGTGTTGTGATTTCCAGCTAGTTCCTGGACTCAGTCGTACAAGAAAAAAGGGATTTTTTTTTCTTTGCTCTTTTTCTCATAAAACTGAGGCTTTTACACTAAACTCACAATTTTGTATAATTTTAAAAAAATTACTGTTTTTGTTAAAAAGCTCTCTTTTTTATGTAAAATTGAAAATGATTTTCAAGATTTATTTATTTTTAAACAACTAACTTTTTAAAAGTTCAACTTTTTAACTAAAAGATTGATTCTTTTGATTCTGCAAAAAACTGCATATTTTTCTATAATTTCCACTTTATGCCATGAAATCACCAATATTCATCATCACCATGGTTACTGTTAAAGGGCCATAAAATCTCATATTTCATCAAATTTGTGACTTTGGAACTAAATTCACACATTTTTCTTGCATAGTCCCAAATTTTAAAAAACTTTTTTTGTAAAAGCTATTTTTGTTGTAAAATGGTGAATCTCGCAATAATGCATCTATTTTAATTTTTTTTTTTAAAATAGGGCGTATTTTTGTACAATGTACTATTGTACTATTTTTTATTATACTATTTTTGTGCTGTTTTTTCTCGTAAAATGTTGCCTTTTTTTTTTTTTTTTAATTGTTGGCATTTTTTTGGGATAAAAGTGAACAAGCTAATGTCTTTTTCTTCCAGTCTCAATTGTCAGATTTGTGACTTTTTAACTTCCAACAAAAAAATGTAATTTTATCAACTTTTTGCAACATTTTGAAGTAAAATGACACACAGTAAAATTGCAAATTTTGCATAATTTCAACTTTTTGTCCTTCCTTCTATAAAAAGAGAAGTTCTGACTAAAATGAGCAGCTTTTTGTTGTAAAATCTTGTGCAACCTTTACTGAATCCTGACTTTCTGACATCATCCAGCTGCTCTCCACCTCAGCTCTTCCCCTTTTTGTCGCCAGGGCTGAATCACGCAGGCAGTCGCGTTGACGTTTCCTCAGAATGTTCTAGTTAGAAGTTCATGATTGTCTTTGTGCTCTCACAGACCAGATGAAATGAGGTGGCGGGCAGGATTTGTCCCGCGGGCTTTTGGTGAAATTATCTCAGGAGAAACAGAAAAGTTCATGTCTCTTTCGATGACAACGACGCGGTTATTAGCCTCAGTGCTGTTGATTTCCTACTCTCCTTTCACGTCTCTGAACGCAGCACGCTGATTAGATGGATGACAGCACTTCTCTCCGATCTTGAAGCGTTTACTCCACCTCAGAGCATCTCCAGATAATTACTGCCAGCAACTCAGAGTCTGTCATTCCACGCTAACACACACGGCTAACTCGCGTCTCCGGCGGGACACCGCTCGTCGGTGTGCAAGCGAAGTCGAGGTAACAGGATGTTCTCGCTCACTGCCAGTCTTCAAAGGCTAATAGGCTGAGGTTGTGACACCTGTTTCAAGTGGGGTGTTGTTCAAACGCAACTGTCTGACAGAGAAGCAGAGACTCTATTCTTCTTTCTCTCATGTTTTCTTCCATTTCTTTCAAGCAACGCTTGAGGGAAAGATATATAGCTACAGCTTCCTTAAAGCTAAAAACTCTGAGAAGCTCTGAATAAAGCTTTTGTGTGTGACTGAAGTATATCGACATTTCACCAACTGGGAGAGTAATCTCATCACTTTTGGGTCTTTTGTAGGTAGATTCAGGTCAAATCACAGGTTTACATAAGACACATCCCCTTCTTTTGGTTTTTTTCACAGTCCCACATTAAATCAGACTAAACTTTTCCTGTTTTAGGTCAGTTAGGATAACCAAAATTATCCGTTCTATTTGCTAAATTCCAAAATAATGAGATATTTTTTATTATTACTAAGTTATTATTAAGTTAGAAGTTAACATACATTTCTTTGGTCTTTGGCAGAGTTGTATGAATTGGGTCAAACGTTTGGGGTCTCCCCCTCCAGATTTAAATTTGTCCATATGTTTAGAGTCATTGTCCATTTGGAGGACGCGTTTGTGTCCAAGCTTTGACTTTCCTGGCTTACGTCTTTAAATGTTGCTCTAATATTTCTACATAATGTTCCATCCTGATGATGTCATCCATTTTGCAGCAAAACATCACACAGCATGATGCTGCCACCCCCGTACCTCACAGTTGGGATGGTCTTTGCAAGCTGACCCGAACCCAAAATGATCGAATATTTTAGGCACCTGAATTGTTCTTTATGTTCAATAGATAAAATAGGCGTTTATAAGATTTTCAAATTGCATTTTGGGAATTTGAGTTGAAATTTCACTACTTTGGCGGCTTTTATTCCACAGATATATTTCATATGTATTTCATATTTAAACCTCTAAACTAATACCACAGTTTCCTACAGCTGAGACGGAGGAGTCAGGGAGAAATTATGACAGTATATCGCTTCTTTGCATTTAAAGAAACTCAATTAAAGCTTGATTGAAGCAACACAAAGCCATCTCAGCGTTTCATGTTGCGTGGAAACACTTCACTGCCAAGAGATGCAGAAATACAGACACACAAGAAAAACTTTGAGGATGCTCAGACATTTTCCCCGTAAAGGTTCTGCGGTCCTTCCAAGATTATGTCTCAATCAACTTCCAGACTTCAGCTTTCAGAGCTGCTGCCTTAAATTAGGTAATTGCCATCATCCTCCTGAGAGCTCTTGGTAATTTCCCTTGTGTCAGAAACGTAGTCAGGAGGAAATAAAAAAACTGAGAAACGAGACACTGAAAGAAAATTTTAAAAAGAGAGAGAGGCTGTCAGTGCGTCTCAAGTGGTAATAAGGTCGTGTGACTGCTGCAACATCTGTTTCCTCCGGAGGATCAATCACAGCGACAGCCCATCATGTTTTCTTAGATCAAGGTGTCGGAGCTCAACACCTCGACTTTTCTTTGGAAAGAAAATGTAAACTTCTACGATGGCGTCAGTTCAAGTTCAGAGCGCTAATTTATTGGGAATCAAAACCCAAAACCCAGAATCTGCAGCAGAAAAATTTAAATCTGTAGCCAAGACTTAAGAAAAGAAAAAAAAAAAAAATGAGACCTCAGTCATCAATTACTATTTTCTTTTCTTCCATCATCCACAATTTCCCTGAGGGAGACCTCAAGGGATAAATAAAGTTCTATTCATTCATTCATTCATTCATTCAGCTCTAAAATTATCTCCACTTTCAAATCGTCTTTCACAGTTGCCCTTTTTGTTTTTTTGTGGTTGCAATTCTGAAATGAGTGTCAAATCAGCGCCACGTCAATCAACAGCGGCGGAGGCGGGACATAGCTGAGATCTGGCAGTTCATTGGCTGCTGAATGACTCAGCACTTTTTACAACGTCACCAAACTCCTGCTGATACATGCAGTGTTGCCAGCTAAGTCACTTTTTTGCTGTATTTAACTTATACAGACTCCTCTAGTGACTCTTTTTCCAAAAAAAGGCAACTAGCAACTTTTTCTGGTGTTATCAGGGACTGACACGCAGCAGGATCCTCCTTTGAGGGAACCTGACTACAAGAATGTTAATCCCGACCCTTGATGGGGACGTTTCAGAATATAAATACAATAAAATAATAACAGCTGAAAGAAATGACGAACTCGACCAAGTTATCAGTTTATTCAGCGGCCAATGAGCTTCTAGATCTCAGCTAAATCCCGCCTCCTCTGATGTTGATTGACGTGGCGCTGATTTGGCACTTATTTCGCCTGATATTCCACTTTCCTGCCCCTGTGGTGAGGCTGTGATCTGAATTTCTACTTCTACATCGTGGATGTCGGTTGACTCAAGCTTCTAACAGAAAGTTTGCGTCTGTAACTCTTAAATTCATCCCCGAGTCATTTGACTTTATTTGCAACAAAAGCTAGTTTAGTCTTTTTGCTGAACAGACTTGTATCTACCTGATAACCAAGAGCATCATCTCATCCATCCTCAGCAGGACGTGACAGTTAAGCTTTGACTTTTCCTTGTTTTACCGTCACTAGGCAGCAGGAAGTCATGTGACACGTCGAGCGACTAACTTCTTTCTCCTGTGTAAGACTGACCTGCCTCACTGGGGGGGGGTCCCTAATAATTTAAACATAATGGGAAATAAGGTTCCAAACCATTCGGGAAATAACTGGCCATCACAGCAGCGTGTCGTTCAACGCATCATTTCATTTTATATTGAACACCTTTTCATACATTGATGGTTCTGTAGAGGAAAATAACTGGATCTCAGCCAATGATAGATTAATGGGATCCACATGATTTTATGTCTGCACCGAGTATCCATCTAGTCATTTTCACTCATGTGGAGAAGATAGCAGGAGGACCAGACATGCAAGGCTGCAAAATGTTTTGATGCAACACAATTTCTATGAGAGATTCCAGGTAATCCTGAATTACACTCCAGAATAACCAGGTTTGGCAGTTTAAATATGTTTTCTTCTGGCATTTTCAATCCTAATATGCATATAATCTGGTGTTAGACAATACCTGCACGTCCTCCAAACAGCAGCTGTCAGCGCAAAACATTTGATTTCTTCTTTCGGTTGGACACTATCAGCTGCATATGATGAGCACGAAGCTTCAAAATTCAGTCTTCACAAACTTATTTAAATACTTATGTTTCTGGATGTTCAGCTCTGGAGGGAAAACCCCCTTAAATACATATGTGAAAGGGGCCAGGTTCAAAAACGCACCTTTAAGGCGTTGCTTTACCGCCGCCCTTTGTCAGCAGAATATCAACATCAATATTTCAACTTCAGTTTTTGTCTAAAGTGTCTTTTTTTTAAATTCCTTCTGCAGGCACCAGAATCAGCACATTCACCCAGGCTGACCTCGCATCGCGCAGCATCCAGTATGTCCACAGCAGCGAAGAGGAGAAGCATGCTGACCAGTTCTCATTCACCGTGTCTGATGGGACGAACGAGGTGAGTGTGGGGAGGGGAACAAACTCCTGTTTCCTCTCAAAAATCTGTTTGCTTGCTTCTTAAAGCAGAAATGCATCCTGGGGAGGATGCTATTAGTGCTGCATTCAGGCAGATATATATCCTGAGCAAAGCTAAAGCACACCTGCCTCACTCAGGTCTGCTGTTTAGGTCCTGCACTGTGTCCACGTCAGCTCTCTGCACCTCTGAAGTTGCCTCGACCTCCGTTGCTCCTACGAAGGTCACTAAGAACCTGGGTGACCACTTATCCTTCTCTGACCACGTTGTTTCGGTCGCTCGGTCGTGTTGCTTTGCTCTCTACATCACACAGAAAACAAGATGAGACCTGACTGAACCTGCAACACGACTCCTGCTACGGTCCGTGGTGACAACCCAGCCTGATTACTGCAGCGCCCCCCTAGCTGGCCTCCAGCTTGAGCGGTGACGAGGTCCACCTATGACCTCCGTTGTAAAGGCTTACACCCCTTCTCGTACGTTACGCCAATCACAAGGACATCGACTGGCCTTTTCTTCTCTTCACAAAAGGAGATCTCAGTGGAGACTGTTCTCCTCACGGTTCCTCGATGGTGCAACAAGCTACCAGTAGCTCCCAGTAGCTCCCAGAGCAGAGTCGTCCCTCTCTACGTTTGAGAATCTCTTGAAAACTCTCCTCTTCCAAGAATACCTTCTGTTGTAGTTGCGTCTTCTCTTTAACTCCCTAACCTGCACTTGAATCGTGTCCTACCTGCACTCACCTGAACGCTAATTTGACTGCACTTACTTTGTCATTTACTACGCTGCTGTGCTTGTATTTCCTTTGTAAGTTGCCCCCCCAACCTCCTCATCAGTCATCAAACCCTCGTATGTCAGAGTTACTCAGATCCTTTTCCCACCTCAGCAGTTGCCTGTTCAGTTGCTTCCTGATTTATTTGAAACTTGTAACAGGTTTACTTGTTAAAGGACGCTTGATGTAATTCACGACACCTGTTGCTGTTTTTATGTGGCTGATTGAGCTTTATCAAACCTAGCAAACTCCGGAGCTTTAGGAGTGACAGTGAAGGAGCACTCCAGTTCGCCCAGGCAGCCTCATGCATATTCTGCCTTGCTAATCCCAAACTAATGAGGACCACTAGGACTTGAGTAAACAAGTGGAAAAGGTCATTTGGTCTTCACGCCTGACTGACGGCACTGAATGACAGCTTTGTGCCAGTGAAGTGCTCAGTGCTCACCAAGTATTTCAGAGTGCTTTTGCTTTTGTTAAGCTTGGAGCTGGGAGGTCCGCTGAGTTTCCTGTTGGAAAGGTTTTCAGCGTTTTAAATGACACCAAAGCAGAACAAGATGGAAATATTGAAGAGAGTACCAGTTCCCCGTTTCTGTCTAGACTGCAGTTTGTGCTGTTTGGCTCTTAATGTTTCTATTATAGAAACATTTTTCCCATTAGCTGAGTATTCCCACCTGAGAACGCAGGTCTCTATACTGAAATATATGTGTTTGTGTCACATACGTCATCACTCTATAAAAGGCTCCAGCAAGAACTCGCAGTTTGAAGGAGTGAAGCTCACCAGAGTTTGTCTCCGCTGAGGCTCGATATTATCTCTGTATGTGATTATCGTAACTCAGTCGCTGGGTGGAACCGAGCAGGAACCATCCCACTTCTGGGCTGAACCTGACGAGGAAGTAGATTTTTATGTTGCAGTTCCTTCACTGACCACTAGGTGCTGGCTCCAAAACAGAGCAAACCTCCACTGACCTTCATGTTAAAAGCAAAAACTTTGCAGCAGATTTAAACATTTACAGCCTGGTACAAAAATCGTTTTGTTTTTTTTTTCCCCAACTGTGGCTACATGTTACATCCATGACAACTGTTAACGGGGTGAATTTCTTTGTACCACATCAGATAATTATTATTATTAAGGAATAAAGCTGACCAATCAGATGGCTGGACATCATTTGACGTGCTTGAATGACAGCTAGCCGTTGGTGTCATAGGTTTAGCTACTTAGAGCAAAGAACCGTATTGGCTTTGAGCTGTGTGGATCATGGAGGTCTGCCTGACCTTGGCCTAGCAGCGCTTCTTCCTTTCCAGTAGCGACACGTGAAATTAGGATGTTTGAAAAAAATGGGAAAAATTGGTGCGAGATGATCCCTCCAAATTTCTGACTCTGCTAATATCCGTCACAGCCCGTCTTTGGTCGTTGATCTTTGCTCCTGTCTCACTGTGAGATCTACCAAAACCGTTTATGAGCTACAACGGAGCCTTTTTCTGAGACGTCCGACATCGTGTAGTATGAACCCAGCAATTGGTACCAAACGCTACATTTTATCTTTTCACTGGAAACAGAGTGAGAGCTGTTTTCCCACACAGAAACAGGATTTTATACTCAGCGAAAGCTGCCATGTGGCACAGATGAGGCTGCTCAGAGCAGGAAGCAGGCCAGAGCCTCACCAGAAGTTTCCTCTGTAGTGTTAGCCACTCCCACAGTCCAGGTGAGCATTCTCTGATGACCCACCTTGGCTCCTTACCTAGGAGGAGACCAAAGGTGGGTCACCACAATGTATACAATCAGTTTGTGAAGCAGGAAAATGTGGTTTTACCAGGTAAAAAAGGTCAGAATGACATCATAATGGTGGTTTCTGGTACAGGAATGGATGGAGAAGGAACTCTTCAAAAGAAGAGTGATGAATGAATGAACTAATGAAAAACTGCCTGTCATCAGGTCGCTCAGACTTTCTACATCACCATCAAGCCAGTGGACGACTCCCTGCCTCTGCTCCAAGTCCCCGGCATGAGGGTCCAGGAAGGCGTGAGGAAGACCATCACCGAGTTTGAGCTGAAAGCCACGGACGCGGACACAGAGGTACCATGCTGTCTGCAAAGTCTTCTTCAGTTATCCTTTTACAGCCTGACTCCTGTCCTTTGCTCTGTTTTCTCCAACTGAAACATGACCTCCTCATCCTCCTCCTCCAGGCGGAGTCCATCGTCTTCAGCGTGGTCCAGCCTCCTCGCCACGGCACCATCGAGCGCACCAGCAACGGCCAGCACTACCGGCAGACCGGCAGCTTCACCATGGACGACATCTACCAGAACCGCATCAGCTACAACCACGACGGCTCCAACTCGCTCAAAGACCGCTTCACCTTCAGCGTGGCCGACGGCACCAACCTGCTCTTCATGGTGGAGGAGGCCGGCAAGGAGGTGTGTGTGTGCGTGTGTGCGTGTGTGTGTGTGTGGAGTGGCATTTGTAGTTTGATTTTGTGAATGTCAGGCGGCTTCCTGACATTTTTATTGCAGCTGGATGATTGACGAAGAGCAGTTGGGGCCTGTGCTGGTCGTGTCAGTGGGTGGGTGAATCTGAAGGTTGGTGTTTGTACTTTGACCTTTCTGACAGACGGTGGGGATGAATCATCTCTCGCTGTGTGTGCGTCCATGTCTTTGTGAGGAGGCACCTGGAGGCGGAGAAAATCTTTAAATAGAAAAAAAGAAGTGCTTTTTAGGGAAAGAAAGGATGTTTTTGAAAGCGCTGTGAGAAAACGGAGACGATACTGGATGTTGAAAGAATAGAGCTCATGTGTCAGACTTCATTTCGTCTGGCCCGCGAGAGCGTGCAAAGAAAATATAGCCTGTTTGACTCGGTACCGACGTGAAAAAGAGGTGGCGAACAGCTGGTCAGATTTAGCAAACGTTTGCAAAAGACTTTAAAGCTTTTTTTTTTTGTCAAAACTCTTGATTTGTCTCAAATTTGCTTGTTTTTATAAAAAGGACAAAAAGTTGAAAGTATACAATATTTTCAATTTTACTACTGTTCTTGTTGGAAGTTCTGTTAAAAAGTCTTGATGTTGTGACTGGACGAGAAAAAAAATCAAAACTTTTTTAAAATTTATCTATTTTACAAAAAAGATATAATATATATGATATAATTCACCATTTTCCAACAGTGGTTCATTTTCAGTGATCCCTCTTGGTTTCGTCACACAAAGGTCCTCACAAGTACAGAAGTAAAAGCCCGTGTGTGTGCCGGTAATGTCGACCTTATGGGCTGGTTATGAGCACGCCTCGGGGTAAATGAGTCCTCTGCCTGTCAGTTTAACCCTTCTCTCCACCGCCAGTCATCACTGATAGTCCATATGATTGAACTGAGCGGCGGCGTGCAGGTATTGATATCACCAATTACTTACACACGCCTCTCAGACTCGTCTTTATTACCTTTGCGTCACCCGAGGGCGTTCGGCTCGATGGTCACGCGTGCTCGGCAGCGCAGAAGCAGCTCGTTCTGGTGCTGCTCCGATATTAAATAATGGATGAATAATGTATAAACTGTGGATGAAGGCATCCTTCAGTGGCATGTGTCAATGCTGGCATTAACTGCATCTGTGTGATGACAAGCTGCTCTTTATGGAGTCCCCGGTGCGCCTCAGATGCGCCGCAGTAACCAGCGATATTAGAGCAGCTCGTATGATTTAGCATCTCATGGCTGAAGGGTTGAATCATTAGATCAGAGTAATAACCTGCAGCACTCAGCTTATATCCACTTCCCGAGAATCTCTCTCTCCATAACCTGAAAACAAGAGATTTTCAGTTTCTGTCATCTTTTGACGTTTTGACATTTTGTTTACTTAACAGTGGGATTTGTGTCAGAGTCTTGGGGGCGGGGCACATATCTTAAAATGGAAGCCAATAAAATCCAAGCCCACGCATGCAAGGAGTATTGAATTTATTATACCCTTTTAGTTAATTCCTAATTCTTTTCCTCCTCGATACAAAGAACCAGTCTGGTTCCTCTGGATTCATCTTCAGTTTGGACGCTGTTGAAAGACTGTTGTTGGTTTTTGCACTAAAAACCGAACTTTGCAGCTATGGTGGTAGTTTTGAACAGCGGGTCTTAAAGCCGCCCTGTTGTGACTGGTTTGGTGCGCACGTGTCAAACTCCACGCACGGACAATACACTTCTAAGTGTTACATAAACATTTAGACTGTGGCTGCCTGTTCAGTTCAGTTCTGACCTCAAAACGTGGAGCAACTGAGCAGAGCAGCTGCTTTATATCGAAAAGTCAGGATTTAGCAAACGTGAAAAAGATTTTACAACAAAAAGTTTCTGATTTTGTAAAATGTACAAATGGCAAAGAGGTTACAAACAAAAAAATGTAATTTCAAGTTTAGTGACATTTGAAATAAGTCTTAGTTGTTTCAATCTTACAAAATTAGCCTTTTCAATTTTGTTTGTTTTTTTTAAAATAAAAGAAAATTAGATTTTTTTTTTTTAGTACAAGTTTCAGATTTATGATCACAATTCTTGTGAAATTTGAGATTTCCATTTTGATTTCCATTTTGCATCTATTTTTTAATGAAAAAAGTGATACAAGAAAAAATTGTGAAATCAATCAAATCAATTTTATGATAAAAGTCACACATGTTGTGAAATTTGAAATTTTATGACAAAGAATCCGCTTCTTTTCACGAGCAAGTCCAGTAACTTGCCAGAAATCTGACAACTGGTTGAGAAAGTAAAGAATAACTGTCCCTTTAATGGTAACCATGGCGATGATGTGGTCCAGGGTGACACCCCTGATGGTGGGTTCTGTGTCACTGTGCCACGCCCTACAAACCAGAGAGTACCAGAGAGAGTATCATGAACTGCCTGAATCACCTGTTCACCGGTCTGGCTTGTCCTCCTGGACTTTTTGACATCACTGTTAAGCAGTTTTGCAAATCCCTATTTAATGGCTTGTTTGAGCTCGAACAAACACTTGCGTCACAAACGCAGTAAATGAATTTTTAAATCAGGATCGCGAGTATTCTGAATGTTTTATTGGGATTTTGAAGAGAAGCGACGTGCAGTTCACTGGTTTGGTTTGTACAAAATTTGCATGTAAATGTGTTTTAATTACACTTGAAAATAAAGATCCGTCTTTGGTCACAGTTTACTTTGTGTTAAGTCTCTATATTGTGGTGAGAATTTAGAGCCTGACGTCAAAGTCAAAATCCGAATCTGGGAACCAGGACTCAGATCTCAGCTAAGTCCCGCCTCCTCTGACGCTGATTGACACGGCGCTGATTTGACACTTTGATTTCTTGGTTCTCAGAGTTCCAGGTTTTAATTCATCTTTACATCAGGCTCTGAAGTGACGCTGTACTATCTCCGCTATGTTCAGAAATGCGTTTTTATATCCGTCTTGTCTTCCAGATCGTGACAGCTGCTCCTCAGAAGTTCAAGATCGATATTCTGCCGGTTGACGACGGAACGCCTCGCATCGTCACCAACCTGGGCCTGCAGTGGCTGGAGTACATGGACAACAAGGTGCTGCTGTTTGTTAAAGCATCTTGGCGCTTCGTTAGTTTGTTGTGTTTTTTTGTTTTCAGATGGAAAGGAATGATCGCTCTTCTCGTGTCACCAGTTAAAACATTTAGGTGTTTGAACAAAGAGCTTCGGTTTTATGGAGTTGCCTTCATGGACTTTTTACCAAAAAATGAAAATAAAAATGATAAGTCACAGAGGTGCAAAAGAGATCTTATATTCCAGAAATTAGCTGTTCTACCTGGTGTTCTGGACAACTCGTCACAAAGGATTATTTGTTTTGGGAGACTGTAAAAATGTTGCTTTGTTAATTTATCCTCAGGCTGTGCAGTGTTTGCACTGCTGGTAATTAAGTCCTAGCTCTTCTGTCTTTTTTTTTATTTTTTTTTATCACCGATGCAAATTAGCACACTGGTAAAGCCCTTCATCTCATCATCAAGAAAACAAAGCCTCCTAACAAGCAGTTTTTGTTTGTTTGTGTTCTTTTCCATCCTGGAGTGTTTTCCAGTAGCTGCGGCTCACAAACACCACCGCATGTTCTTTACTCGTGCAGAATAAATGCAGGTACTTTCATGACACGAACAGGTGCCATCAGCAATAATTAGTTTTTTTGTCACGTCAGTCTCTGAGTGGGGCTTTAAAACACACAAAATTAACCGAATGAAAAGCTGTTAATTACACTATCATTAATAACAAATGCAGACCTCTTAAAGGTACGGTAAGTGATTTCTAACTAGTCACTAAATTACGTACATTTATCATACTATGTTCCTTCTAAATGTCAAAAATAAAGTTTAACCTTTATTCTAGGGAGTGAGATGTTAAAACTGTATTTTTTTAACTATTATTATTATAAATTTGGTGCCAGCTCGTGTAACATGAGTCTTTTCTTTTTCACGTCCATCAGCCCACCAACCTCATCACCAAGAAGGAGCTGCTGACGATGGACCCCGACACAGATGATGGACAGCTGGTGTACGAAATCACCACCGAGCCAAAGCACGGCTTCCTGGAGAGCAAACTCAAACCTGGGAGCCCCATCACCTCATTCACGCAAGGTACATCTAAATCTGCCTGTTTGGTTGGCATTTATTCTAATGACGTGAGTTTTGCTGCTCAGGTGACTTTAATCAAGCCATTACTGCTGATGTTTGTGAGCAAATGTCATCTCTTTTCTTTTACTTTCACTTGGGATGCAGATTTGTTTGGAGCCACATTTACATAAGCAATTATTTTTGGTTAATGAAGCAAACAAACACTTCTCACATTGTACAACTTAGAATTGTCATTCATCCCGGCGTTCACAGAGACTGGGGGTGGTCCCTGAAACAGCAGGATTTTTTGAATGTTTAAAGTTGGGCCTCAGATTTTGGGCCTCTTGGGCTGTCCTTTGTAAACCTGAGTAATTGGATGGACTTTCTTGTCTTGAAGAGGTCTTTGACAAGCACATGGCAGTGGACGTACGTAAGTTTGGTGCCAGTTTGGTGTTGCATCACTGCCCTCTGCTGGTCATCCTCCATTTGGAGCTAATTCACATTTGGATGTGAGTATAAAGGTAGAAGAAGGAAAAATTAACAGGTCGGTTTGGGGACACCGCGTCTCCACAGGACGCAGAAATGTTGAAAAGCTTGTCCAACCCCCGTAGCTTCTTGTTTTGTATATCTTTCCTTCCTTTAGAGTATTTCTTCCCCTTTCTCTCATTTACTCAGTCAATTTTTCACTTTGAATCGGTGGTGGTGGAGGGGGGTCTCATTATGAACGTGACGATGTTATGTTCACCTCAAGGCTGCAGGCCGGATCAGTGCCAGCTTGCTCGTGTAAAAATGTTGATCCTTCAGGCTTCAGTCATTTTAACGTGTTGTCTGCTGATTTTCAAACACGCAGAATGTTCCAAGTGATAGCAAATATCAAATACCGTCAGCTAAATAAACTTACCCTGGGAGGGAAGAAATGTAAATGAATGAGGCTGGCGGACTCATATTCTGCCATACGCTTGCTGTCAGGCTGAAAATAGATTTTGAGCGGTTCAATTTACATACGAGTGCATAATTTTTGACTGTGTGGTATCGTTTAGCACTGTTCTGCGCTCCTGCTGAGCATCCTGACGGTCATTTAAATGATTATACAGCAGGGAACTCATTTTTGGAGGATGGCTTTGCCCCCTCAGTGTTGTTTTTTCTTTCTCCAACCTGTTCTGGAAGGTGTAGGCGAGCAGGAATGTGAGCCAGCGATGACTTTCATCCTCGTTTAGATTTTCAGCGAATGGAAAATGGCCAGAGGCTGCAAATTATAGAATCATTATTTTGAGGGAAAGACAGTTCTTCATATTGACTTTTCTTATTAAGAATTAATCCTTGAAAGAGCTTTTTCTTCTCTTTGATTGTCTCACTTATGTGAAGCCAATGTCACATGTGGGACAGAGATTTTAATAATGGAACTGTTTTAATTGTTAACCACAAGCTGTATTGGTTTGGGTTTTTTTTTTGACAAATTTCAAACATTATTAGGGGCCCAAGCAGTAAATAATCAAAACCATAATGCTTCCTTCAGAATCAGAAAAACCCTTTTGAAAAAGGGGTTTTGAAGTCCGTTTTCAGACCTGTGGGGGTTCCATCTAACCATCTTCACAGGCTGACCAATCCCAATCCCAGTTCATCCAAAAAGTTGACAAATTGGTGGAACAAACACGCCAACCGTCCCTCAGTTACGACAAACTAGCTATTCGAGCTAAGCTCATGCTAATCTACTATCCTAACTAGCATTATCTCAGAATCCTTCTAACCAAATGTGTCGGTCCTGGTTTCAGATGTTGCAACCGGGGCAACATCTGAAACGAGGTCTGTTGGAGCTAGCACGCCTCATCTGCCACGAGCCAGCCAAGGCTAGCCATGGTGGTGCTAGCTGCTAGACCCACACATGGTGTTCTGTTGGAATAATTCACATCACAACAAGCCATATTATAAATAAAATAAGGCTAATTATGTTCTCATAGCTCTTAATTCACATACGGCAGCAATCTGACACAACAAATTGCCAAACGTCACAGAGGACATTCAAAACCCCTGATGTAGTTTCGTTCGTCCTCCTCATAACACAGATTTTTAATCACTGAACACTCCTTCAGTGATGCTAGTGTTGTTTTTCTCTGCTTTGATTGCAACACGAACAAAACGAAGACAAACTTCATCTGTGTCACCTTCTTCCATAGAGTTGTATGTTTGACTCTGGGTCTGCAGTCTGCCCCCAAATGGGGGCTTTTGGTATTACACGTACTGCCCGGTTAGTTTGGAAGCAAGAAACATTCACAACGCCACAGGTTGTGTACGCTTGGTCAAACTGCAAGTATGTAACAGCCTAATTGCATTCGTGGCTTTACATCACTTTACCTGAGTGATGTACATAATTTTCATGGTTGTGAAATGTTAGCCAGGTCCTCACCAGACTCGCACTTCCACTCAGTTTCATTTTGCTTCACTACTATGTCTGGGAAAGATAAACTCTGCCCTGTTTAGTCCGGCACCGAATAATCTGATGAATCAACAGAACAGAAGGCGTGGCCAAGAGCCATGACGTATTTACAGGAATTATAGTGCAGTTTATTCCTACAAAAGCAACAATGGCGGTGGACACGAGGCCATTCGCTCTTTCTTGGAGAAGATCCTTGGTATCAGCGACTTATAACCACAATAAGATGAGTGTTTGGTCAGTTTCTTGAACGGAAATGATGCAGTAGCCCTGCAGGTTTCGGTATGGAGGACTGTGTTTATACTATGCGGCTGTGGCGGCGCGTGACATATGTCATCGCCAAATGTTAGTGATTGATTTACCAGTACGCCAATGATTTTAAACTTAAGACAAACACCCACCCACCAGGAACTAAACATTTGCCTATTGCGCCTGGCCAGACTCGTTAACGTGAATGAAATGATGTGCAAGAGTCTGGTGAGGACCAGGCTTGAAAGAACTAGCTATAGAGACCAAAGATTTGTTGTTTAAATTTAACATTTTAAGAAGGAGATCAAAGGACAAGGACATGTTTTGGAGCCAAGCCCTAGTGGTCATTTGAGGAGCTGCGCATTCACCACTTCCTTTGAGCTAAACCCATTAGAGATACAATGTACTGAATACTGATCCCTGCTCAGATTGTAAAACTCTCTCTCCTTTCTAGCTGATATCAATCTGGGTCTGATCCGCTACGTGCTGCATCAGGGGAACGTCTTGGAGACCATGGATAACTTCAAGTTCCTGGTCAAAGACAGCAAACCCAACATGGTCAGCGACAACGTCTTCCACATCCAGTGGTCCCTCATCAGCTTCGAGCACAAGAGGTCTGCAAGCACATTGGAAAAGTCTGACGTATTACGCTGAAAATACAAACCAAATCTGATCAAAGAGGCCCATTTCTAAATGATATAGCTGTACAAATGTTCATAATTGAAAAAGAAGTCAAATAAATAAATAAATGCCACTCGTTTTAAAACAACGACTTAACTGGAATAGAAAATAAGTGAGAACAAAATATTAATGAGAAAATAATAAGGGGAAATGAAAGTAATCATTTGCTAAATTATTGGCAATTAATAAAATATAGCTAAATATACGCATAAATAAATTCTCAAGCATGAGAATAAATTAAGGAATATTTTATTTTTGTATATTTAATTTGTTTTTTCACAGATAATTTTTTTCTTAATATAAGTGTTTTCTTAAGTGTTTTCTTAATTTAAAAAAAAAAATTTCAGCTACAATGTGAGTGAAAAGGCCGGGACGGTGGCGGTGACGGTGAAGCGGACCGGCAACCTCAACCAGTACGCCATCGTGCTCTGCCGCACCGAACAGGGCAGCGCCATTTCCACCAGCAGCACCGGGTCCCGACCTGGCCAGCAGGACTACGTGGAATATGCCGGACAGGTAACGGATCTCAAGAGACGAGCTCGCGCGGCCATTAACCGCGTACACTTTTCAACAATTCTTTCTTGTTTTTGTTTTTTTTTCGTCCAGGTACAATTTGACGAGCGCGAGGACACCAAGGTGTGCACCATAGTCATCAACGATGACAAAGTGTTTGAGGGCACCGAGAGCTTTCACGTGGAGCTGAGCATGCCCGTGTACGCGCTTCTGGGCGGAAACACGCGAGCTGTCGTCAACATCAACGACACGGAGGACGAGCCGACTCTGCAGTTCGACAAGAAGACGTACCACGTCAACGAGAGCACCGGCTTCTTCCACGCACCCATCGAAAGGAAAGGTACGGAGCAAAGAACAGATTCAGGATTACGAAGGACACCTGTTCCATCACTTTAGAGAAACCAGGTGTTTCAGCTTTTAATCAGACATTTAAAATGAAATAAGTAAGTATCATAAAAGAAAAGATCAAATGCAGTGCTTCTTTGAAGAGGACAGACACCAAAGCAGACTGGACCACCGGTTTGTTTCCAGCCCTTCATTTGAAAATAAATTATACTCTGTGAACAGTAAATGGTTCTCCAGAGCGTAACATAGCTGTTTGTGAAAAGCAGCTGACGTGCACCATCATGTTTGTGCATTAAAAGATTCTTCGCTTCGTTTGACGCGTAACAGAGTTTTGGTTTATCACATTTAAGGAGCCTGAAATGTTTCACGGCTGCTGTCTGCTGATCTTCCTGCCACGGTCAAGAAACGGTGGACTTGTCTCCATAAACACACTCCCACGCAATGAATAAAACATGGATTATATTTAAAAAAATGAACTCAGATTAATTTATAACATAAAAAAATAATCAATGGATAGCTGTAGGGTTATGAATATGGAAATTTCCTTGGAATAAATTATCAGAGTTCCTGAGGAGAAAATCTGAATTAAGACAACTAAAGTTTAGTTTTCAAAAATAAATTATGATTTTATATTTAGTTATTCCAACAGACATTTGTGTCCTCTATTCATTTATTTTTTATTCCAGGAGAGACTAAATTCAGTTGCTTTTTTTTTGTTTTTTTTTTTGAATTTCAAAATCAAAACTACAATCTAGAATGTATTTATTAAAACAAATTATTTATTTATTTATTTCATTAAATCCCAGCAGACATTTAATTCTGAAAAAAAGAAAATCAGAATTAAGACATAATTGTCTGGTGTAATTTTTTAAGATCCCGTCTTTATTTTTTAACATAAATATTTGGACTCTCTCAAGTTTCCTTTGCATATTTATTTACATAAAATATGCATATAATATGTGTGAATTTTGCAGCCTCACTGGTGGCTTTGTGATGGTTCTTTCACCCACGCGGGAGGTCCTGATTTGAATCTTGGCTTCATCCATCAGGATAATTTGTGCCAAGTCAATCGTGTAGGTCACCCTGCTGTGACGACCTTGAACAAAGAGCAGCCGCAAAGGAGGAATTAAAAATTATATTCCATCTGTGATGGACTTACAACTGCAGATTAAACACAGTACCCTCTAATATGTAGCATCATGTCAGCCTGTCATCAGGAATCTTGACATCACAGCTTCATTCAGAAGTATCGTCTGACCTTTCTCCTTCTCCTTCTCCTTCTTCTTCTTCTCCTTCTTCTTCTTCATCTGCTGCTGCTTCGTTCCCGCCCAGGCGACACCTCCAGCACCGTGTCCGCTCTCTGCTACACCGTGGCCGGGTCCGCCCTGGGCAGCAGCCTCCACGCCCTGGAGTCCGGCTCCGACTACAAGAGCCGCGGCATGACCAACGACAACCGCGTCATCTTCGGCCCCGGCGTCAGCATGTCCACCTGCGACGTCAAGCTCATCGACGACAGCGAGTACGAGCTGTCGGAGGAGTTCGAGCTGGTGCTGTCCGACACCTCCGATAACGCCCGCATGGGGGACGTGTCGATGGCCAAGGTCATCATTGACGGGCCCAACGACGCGTCAACGGTTTCTCTCGGAAACGCCACCTTTACTTTCAGCGAGGACGCCGGTACGAGCCGTCTTCTCACGCCCAAATGTGCAACCAAATCCTCACCTTTGCACGTTTGCTCCAGCACAAACTTATATGAGGCACTTCTTCTTCTGCTATTGTCTTTTTAATTTTGTGTGACACTAACATCCTGCACGTTTAATCTTAGACAAAGGCATCAGCCAGGCAGCATCATTAGTCGCAACAAAATTCATTTTCTCAGTCAATTTGCTCTGCAGCTATTATTTGAAATGGAAGACCATTGGAAGCCACTTAATATCTCGTGATGCTGCAGTTCCTGCCTGAGCAAATCACCTCTGGATACATATCAAAAATGCTGTTCCCATATTTCACATGAATTTATGTGCTCGTTTGAATTTTATCTCTGCCCCCCAGGCACTATTGAAATACCGGTGCTGCGGCACGGCAGCGACCTGTCCTCTCTGACGACGGTGTGGTGCGCCACCAGGCCGTCAGACCCCCCCTCAGCCAGCCCAGGAGTCGACTACATCCCCAGCTCCAAGAAGGTGGAGTTCAAACCGGGAAAAACCGAGGAGGTGTGGATGGAAGCTTTTCTTTGTTTGCAGTATTTAGAGACCCAGTAGTTGGACTGGAAGTTTTTCTTTGTGATAAAAGTCTTAGATGTCCATCAAGAACTTGAAGCGGTAGTCTGAGATTCAGGCCTGAGAAGGTGCTGATGGTCTGATCTTTACTTCTCAGACCTGCAGTCTGACCATCATGGACGACGTCCAGAACCCTTCGATTGAAGGATCCGAGTCCTTTGTGGTGTTCCTCAGCTCTCCCCAGGGTGCCGTTCTGCAGGAGCCCTATGAAGCCAACGTCGTCATCACTGACACCTTCCAGGACAGTGCGTATAAAACCGGACATCACCTAAAGTTGCACACTTTTAACGTTTCAGTGATGAAATCGCAGTTACATTAACCTGAAATTAAAACATCAACATCTTCCTCTTCCTGCCAGTTCCCAGCATGCAGTTTGAGAAGAGCGCCTACACCGTGAAGGAGAAAGACGGCGTCCTCCGCATCCCCATCATCCGGACCGGCGACCTGTCCTTCAAGTCGTCGGTGCGTTGCTTCACCCGGACAATGTCCGCCATGGTGATGGACGACTTTGAAGAGAGAAGGAACGCAGACGAGTCTCGAATCACTTTTCTCAAAGGAGAGAAGGTAAAATGTTTATGAATTTTACATTCTTACCAGATTAATTCAAGCTCCATCTTTCCTCCTGTCTCATTATAAGATCTACCACCACCGTTTTCGAGTTGCGGTGGAACATTTTTGCACATCTTTCGTCTGAGGTGCTGAAATCGTACACTGTGAACCATAAACGGTGTTTTATTTGTTCATGAATGTTTTCATTTTTCTCCGGTTTTGCATTCCAGGTAAAAAACTGCACAGTTCACATCAACGACGACTCTGTTTTCGAACCCGAGGAGGAATTTCAGGTGCATCTCGGGACACCGCTTGGCGACCACTGGAGCGGCGCCATGGTGGGCGCCAACGACATCGTCACCATCACTATCACCAACGATGAAGACGGTGAGCAGCCGTTCGTTTGACTCATAATTCAGACACATCAAATGTGCATTTTCACAATCCAGTATCGAGACAGAGAACTACTGAGTTTCTTTACCAGGTCTTAAAAAGGAGATAAATATGACCTCAGATAGCGGAGGGTTTATTACACTTTTTTATTATTTGTTAGCAACGTTGCATCAGCTCATTGAGGTTTTTAATCATAGTTTGGTTGACATAGTTTTTGTGCCTGACTCGATAACTTTAAGCTCGTCAGATTTTCTCCAACAGCTTTGTTTTCAGATTTCCAACGAGTTCCTGGAAATGTAAAAAAAATACATATTTTTAAATAAAATCTCAAATTTCATAGAATTTGCAACTTTTAACATAAAATTGAGGCTTTGTACTCCAATTAAATAAAAAAAAGAAGAAAAAAAAGATTTTTTTCATAAAAAAGTGAACTTTAGTCATAACATTTCAAATTTCACAAAAATGGTGATCTTTATCGTGAAATTGAGACTTTTCTGCAAAAATTACAATTTTCACAGATTTAAAAAGCCACTGCTTTTTGGTACAATCACAAATGTCACAAAATTGTGACTTCTTAACTTAAAATTATATATATATATATTTAGGAAAGTATGCATTTTTCCAACCGTTTCACATAAAATGTATTTTTCTGGTAAAATTGCAAAAATTTTGTATAGTTTTATTATAATTTTGTATAATTTCAACTTTTTGTCCCAATATCACGAACTTCTTTTTTTTTATTGAAAAACAGCTCTCCACCTCGGTTGATATCAGGGCTGAATCAAACAGTCACGCTGAAATCTTTTCTTTGTTTGCTCATGCGGGCCAGATTAAATTAAGTGATGGTCCAGATTTGGCTGAGGGGTCTTGAATTTGCCAGGTACCAAATTCAAGGGGTAGGAAATTTAAAAAGTACTGTACTTCTTCCCGTTCCTTTTTTTTTTTTTTCGAACAATGTGTGGTGTTTTATTATGTCTTAAGCATTTTATGTGATCTTATTTTACTTTTTTTTTCATTTCATATGTGCAAATAGTTACATTTTTCTTTTTAAATACATAAATAAATAAATAAATCATAGATGCTTTCAACTGGCGACCCTCTAAATTAGACCATATATTTTGAATTTGGAAGTGGTTTCATAACCATATAATTGTGGCTCATATCTTTCCTCAGTGGTGTTGGGTTAACAAGGGCACTCCAGACTATCAAACTACCTATAAATAAAAAAATCTCCTTTGTACTGAGTCATGCAGTATTTTGTCGTGGTTTACCTTTTAGCTGTAGTGTGTCATTCTTGTCGGGTTAGCATTACCTCAGGATGGAGAGTTACAGGACAGTATGTGTTATCGTCGTACATCTCTTCATCTGAAGCTCTTTTATACTCACTCACCACTTTTCTCAAACTAAAACTTTCCCTCATTCCCTCATTGTCAATGAAAATCAGCTGACTCAACAGAGTTGCAAACTCCCACCTCCAAACTGATCATAAAGTGGATAAACAACTCTACAACATCCTGACAAGAACCCAATCTTATAACGTCCACGGATGAAAGATTTACTGCAGGGCTGCCATGTACTGATCTCCTGGCAGTTGATTTGTATCTGCTCGTGTCAGAACTATTCTGAGAAATGACTATGCATGACTTTTTTCTTTTTTTTAAATCTTCTGTATCACCAGCTCCCACCATCGAGTTCGAGCAGGCGTCCTATCAGGTCAGAGAGCCGCCCGGTCCAGATGGCGTCGAGGTGCTCAACATCAAGGTGATCCGCCGGGGCGATCTGGATCGAACATCCAAGATCCGCTGCAGCACCAGGGATGGATCGGCCCAGTCTGGAGTGGACTACAATCCCAAGAGCCGGGTGCTCAAATTCACACCAGGCCAGTGATGAAAGCTCTCATGTGACACATCCTCAAAACATCCTCGTTAACGAGTAGATGTGAACTTTAACGTAAACATGTTTGTTTTTTCTCTTCGTGTCACAGGAATGGACCACATCCTGTTCAAAGTGGAGATTTTGTCCAACGAGGACAGGGAGTGGCATGAATCCTTCTCCTTGGTTCTTGGCCCGGATGACCCCGTGGAGGCGGTGCTCGGGGAGATCACTATGGCAACAGTGACGATTTTGGATCAGGAGGCTGCAGGCAGTCTCATCCTCCCCGCACCACCTATTGTAAGGAAATTCAAGCTTGCAGAGCAAGTAAAGACGAGAAGCAGGGGCAGAAGGGCAAACTAGAACGGGATGTGTAGTCTTTAATTTTGAAGGACTTTTTGAAGGTTTTCTTAAGACGAAAGCTTTGTTCCAGCTCTTTACATTTCTAATGCGTTTCATCAGAACCACTTCCAATATATCAGCTACATTCAAATACCAGTAAGATATATAATTCTTAGCTACTAAAATTCATTTCCTTTCCTCCCTCCCTCCTCCTCAGGTGGTCTCTCTGGCAGACTACGATCACGTCCAGGAGGTGACCAAGGAGGGCAGCAAGAAGAGCCCCTCCCCAGGTTACCCCCTGGTGTGTGTTACTCCCTGTGACCCCCACTACCCCAAGTACACTGTGATGAAGGAGCGCTGTGAGGAAGCGGGAATCAACCAGACCCAAGTCCATTTCTCCTGGGAGGTGGCAGCCCCCACGGACACCAACGGTGCCAGGTCGCCCTTTGAGACCGTGACAGACACCACCCCCTACACCAGCGTCAACCACATGGTGAGCTGATCCCAAGCTGCAGCCAGCCTGCTTCTGGGTTGAAGCTCATCCAGGAAGTTTGTTTTGTTGAAGTTCCTCCACCGACCACTAGGCGCAGGCTTCAAAGCAGAGCAAATCATTGACCACCATGTTAAAAGTGCCATTTTTGCAGAAGAATTAAACATATTTACAGACTAGTTCAAAAAACGTTTTCCATCTGTGGTTACATATTACATCCATGATGACTGTACAGGTTCTGAATTTGTTTGTATTTGTTGTCTCTGCCGTTGGTTTACACAGCTTTGCCCCGCCTCTTTGAGACTCTCATGGCAAATAGGCTACGTGACCTGATAGTTTGTCCAAGAGGTGTGTACTCTAGTCACATGACTTGGACTCGAGCCAGATTTGACTCATTAATTTGATGACTGTAGACTTGACCTGACAAAATGTAAAAAGACTTGCAACTTGACTTGGACTTTTACACCAGTAACTTGTGCAGACTGTGTCTCTCTTTCTTGTCGTTGACTCATGACTCAACTTGTGACTTGTCTGTGTTGACTTGGGACTTGACTGTGTTGACACAAGACTTGACTCGTGACTTCCTGTCTCAATTTGTGACTTGACTCGAGACTTGCCTGTCTTGAATCGTGACTTGACCCGGGACTTGCCTGTCTTGATTCGTGACTTGATTCAGGACTTGCCTGTGTTGACTCAGAACTTTCCCGTCTTAATTTGTGACTTGACTCTGAACTTGTCTGTCTCGATCGTGACTTGACTCAAGACTTGCCCGTGTTGACTCAGGACTTTCCCGTCTTAATTTGTGACTTGACTCGGGAGTTGCCTGTGTTGATTCAAGACTTGACTCAGGACCCACCTGTCTCGACTTGTGACTTGTGTCGGGACAAAGGCTTGAGACTTACATGAGACTTGTAAAACAATGACTTGATGTATTTTAGATCCATAGTGTTTTTAAACGCAAACACAAGGACACATTTCCAGGCAGAACTTGTGAAACATTTGATTCTGGATCTTTTATTTGGCGACTTTGTTAAATTACTTTCTTCTTGTAAACGTTGGCACATGTTTGATGGTCAGCTGAAGACCAGATGGGGTGAGAAGGTCAGAAAGCATCTAGAATGTCTCTTATTGTCGGTTCTGGTTTTTAATGTCCTCTGTGTTAGGGATTCTTTCTGTATTTGCGGTGGGACCTCTGACTTATTTCCCGCCGTCCGTCTCAGGTGCTGGACAGCATTTACTTCAGCCGTCGTTTCCACGTTCGCTGCGTGGCTCAGGCCCGAGATAAAGCCGGTCACCTCGGGACGCCGCTCAGGAGCAACATCGCTACCATCGGCACAGAGGGCTCCATCTGCCACACGCCTGTTACCACGGGGACCGCCAGAGGATTCCAAGCTCAGTCCTTCATCGCCACACTGAAATACCTGGACGTCAAGCACAAAGAGCACCCCAACCGGTCGGTAGTTACAAAGGAGTGAGCTCAACCGAAGCCTTGGTTCACTTTGTTGTTAACATCCTGTCTGCTCTGTGTGTCCCTGGTTAGTATCCATATATCAGTGCAGATCCCCCATCAGGACGGCATGCTTCCCCTGGTGTCCACCATGCCGTTGCACAACCTGCACTTCCTGCTGTCAGAGTCCATCTACAGGCAGCAGCACGTCTGCTCTAACCTGGTCACTGTCAAGGAGCTGCAAGGCCTCTCCGGTTAGTCAAACACACTCCTGCCATGAAAAGACTTGGCAAGGAAAGGTTCAACAGGGCAGTAATAGTTCTCTTCTGAGACATTTGCGCCTTTTTCCAGCAGGATTGATGGTGTCTAGAACGGCTGCAGAAATAGAAATGAGCCCTGTTGAAACTAAAGTAGTTCTGGACATCCATCGCAGTTACTCTAGGAAGTACCTATCGCTACAAATAAAAAATGAAAACTAGTTTTCATTCACTTTCTAGTAAAACTGGAATGAAAACATGCCTGTGCTTAAAAGGCGCTATACAAATGCAGACCGTTCTGGCTAGTGATGGTGTAGCCACCGTTCCATCTCCGATGGTTTATCCATGACCCTTGTTTGACCTAGCATGCATTTCTTTTGGACTGCTGAAGGAATTCAGAGTATCTGAAGAAACCCCACAAACGCAAACTCCACACAGACAGCTTAGATTTGAAAAGAAATCTTCTTTCGGGGTACTGGATAGCTCACCTGGTTGAGGGCGTGCCCCATCCTCATGCAGCAGACCCACTTGGTATCGTAGTTAACTTGTGTGGCGTAAAGTTCAGGGTATCTGACAAATATGAGCTTGAATGACCTTTTTACATTTGTAATTCACTTAAAGAGTGTTTTAAAGAACATCTGTTGTAGCAGCTTTTGCTGTCTTGTGAAAAACGTACAGCCTCTTTAAATTCCAAGGTTTTCCATAGTCAGAGCTGAAGCACAGCAGAGAGGGAGGGATGTAGAAATCCAAGTTTTTTGTCATTGTTATTTGTTGTTTTTTTTAAATCTGTCCTTGCAAATACAAACTGTATCCACATTCTTCCACAGAGACGGGCTTCCTGGATGACGTATCCTACGATAGTATCTCTCTGGGACCGGGTTATGACCGTCCGTACCAGTTTAACCCCAACGTCCGGGAGGCCAAGAGCATCCAGCTCTACAAGCACCTGAACCTCAAAAGCTGCATCTGGACATTTGACGCCTACTATGACATGACTGAGCTCATCGACGTCTGCGGGGGTTCAGTCACTGCTGATTTCCAGGTATTTGCATCGTCAGTGTGTTGATCTACAGCGGGGGTGTCAAACTCTGTTTCACCCTGGGCCACATCATCACCATGGTTACTGTTAAAGGGCCAGTTATTCTCTACTTTCTCAACCAGTTGTGATGTCGTAATTCCTGCGAGTTTCTGGACCTGGTCATTTAAGAAAAAAATTAAAAAGTAAATTGTTTTATAAAAAATTTAAATTTCACAAAAATTGTGATTTTTTTCATAAAATTGAGACGTTTGAACTGGAATCACTTTTTTTTCTTGTAAAATCCCAAATAAAACAAAAGCCAATTCTGTTATAAAATTGCAAAAGGACAATTTTTTTGTTGGAAAATGTCAACTTTTTTGTTATAAAACTGAGGCTTTTGTACATAAATCTCTTTTTTTTTTAATTATTTTAGTTTTTGTGAAAAAAAAAAAAGGTAAGACCATCTTTTTTTAAACAACCACACTTTTTCAAACACTTTTTTTAAAAATAAGACAGATTTCACAGAATTTTGACTTTTTAACTTAAAATTCCAACTCCTTTTTCTTGGAAAATATCAACTTTTTGCAACATTTTGATGTAAAATTATGTCATTAAATTGAATTAATTTCAATTTTATGTCCTAAAATCACAAATTGTTCTCATAGAAAAAGTAAATTTTACAAAACTCTGAAGTTTTGACAAAATATAACACTTTTTTTGCTGTAAAATCTTTTTTCAACATTTGATAAATCATGACTTTTGACAACAACCAGCTGCTCAACCGTCTCCTGGCTCGTCTCTCCACCTCAGCTGTTCCACTTTTTGATTTCAGCACCAAGTCATTCGCATTGAAACTTCCTCCAAACAGTTCTTGTTATAAGTATGTGATTGTCTTTGCACGCTGCCCTGTGTTTTGGCCCGCAGGCCTTGAGTTTGACACGTGATCATCGTGTGTAGGTTAAAGCAATCCATAACTGACTCTATTGATTCTACGTTGTAACAAATCGAAAACGTTGTGTTGTTTTTCCAGGTTCGGGACTCAGCTCAGTCCTTCCTGACGGTTCAGGTTCCTCTCTACGTGTCCTACATCTACGTGACGGCTCCCAGAGGCTGGGCCTCTCTGGAGCATCACACCGAGATGGAGTTCTCCTTCTTCTACGACACGGTGCTCTGGAGGACAGGTCAGCTCCTGACACAGAAAACAAAGTGGAGCACATGGGATTTAATGGGGAAATTAAGGGATTATTGAACATGAACTCATGGAAGCAGAAAGTTACGTCTAACTTTTCGTTCTGGCTTAAAGACATCTGTCTCAGTTTGAAATTGCAACAGCGTATTTGTCTGTACGCTTAGTTCTGTTAACCCGCCAAGCAACCAAATGGGATTTCAAAACTCACTTCTCGTCTAATTAGGCCTGAATGTCCTCATTTTTCCAGCTCGACTGCATCACTGTATTACACAGCACACATTTGTCTCATCGTTTTAATATTTCATTCGGTTTTGTGTTGAGCTAGAGATTAATTTTTGTATTTTTCTCATGCATTTGGTGAAATGCGGTCTGCATAAAGATGTAGTTTTGGAACGTGCAGTGTTTTCATATGAAATGTGATGAAAAATAGAATTATTTTCAGCCAGCTAGAAGCATCCAAGACGATGTAAAACCAGAAATTGCACCTATTACCAGCGCTCATGGGGGGACTGCAGGTTAGTTTTCTGAGGTTAAAGTAAAGGCAGACATGTGTAAGGTATGTAAGTATTTGAACCCCAAGTAGAATTTCTTCTTTTGGTTTTTTAAATTAACCACAGGGGAGTCCTGGACCACATCATCACCATGGTTACCATTAAAGGGCCGGTTTTCCTTTATTTTCTCAGCCAGCAATGTTTTTAGATTTCCTAATAGTTCCTGGACTCATTTGTGGGGGTAAAAAATAAAAAAGGGAGGGATTTCTTTTTTTGTCATAAAATCTCCAATTTAACTAAATTTGTGACTTTTATCATAAATTGAGACTATTGTACTAAAATCACACTGACTTTTTTGTAAAAAAAAAAAAAGACAATTTTGTTGTGACATTGCGAAATTCACAGTTTTACAACTTTTGTTGGTTGTAAAACAAAAAAAGAAAGAAAGAAAATTTCCTTATAAAACAGCAAATTTTGTACCGTCACATCTTTTTTCATAGAAATGAGAATTTGTTTGTAAAATGGCAAAAAAAACAACAAAAACAAACAAATTTCCACTTTTTCCAAAATTTTGACATAAAATTACAACAGTCATAAAATTGTAAATTCTGTATGATTTCAACTGTCCTAAAATTAAAACTCTTTGCTGTAAAAAAAGACACAAACCAGCTGCCCTCCACCTCATTTATTCCATTTTCTGACGTCAGTAGTGAATCAAACATGAAGCGGCTCTGAAATCTTGTCTTTGTCTCTTGCAGGCCTGATAAAATGAAGTGGCGGCCCAGATTTGGCCCCCAGGCCTTGAGTTTGCCGTGTTTAGTGATAGCATTTGCATGGCTGCTTGCTTCTTAGTTCTGATTGTTGAAGTTTGTTTAATAAATCAAACTTCAAACCACTTTACTTTTGTTCACTTTACTTTCAATATTTTTTTTTTTTAGTTTTTTTTTATGGGAGGTATTTTAATCTTGTACGTGTGGTATCTCATCACTCATGTGCTTTAAAAAATGGCAGTCTGAACAGTTTGGTCTCTCTCTGAATTGTCTTTTCCTTGTGTGGTGTTTGATGTCTGCAGGTATCCAGACTGACAGCGTCCTCTCAGCCAGACTTCAGATCATCCGGATTTTCATCAGAGAGGACGGACGACTGGTGATCGAGTTCAAAACCCACGCCAAATTCAGAGGTCGGTTGACCGCCACCGCTTCATCTCCGATGTCAAAAGCTGCAATGTCAGATTTCTCTTGATTTAAAGTTTTTCCAGATTAGTTCATGTTGTGAAATTGTTAAAAAAGTAATTGAATAGAAGTTACAGCTCATGGTGATACTTTGTGGACCAACAGATTAAGAGAAATATAACCTTCATAATATTTCTTGTTTTTATTCCTGCAGGTCAGTTTGTCCCTGAACACCACACTCTGCCCGGCCACAAGTCCCATCTGATGGCTCCCGACCACCTGGGAGGCATCGAGTTTGACATGCAGCTACTGTGGAGTGCTCAGACCTTCGACTCCCCGTACCAGCTGTGGAGGGCCACCAGCTCCTACAGCAGGTCAGCAGGCTCACTCACAGTAGCCAGGGAATGGAAATGACCAATAAGCAGGTGTTAAGTTGAATAAAAAACATGTTGGCACTTTGCTCAGTTCTTTGATTTTAAATAAAGAACATAATAATACATAATAAAACAGAATGGTAGGTTTTCCAACAGCAGTCACTTCCAGATCCTTCGTAGACAGGTGGTCACAGAGAGGTAAAGGTCTGTGTGTGGTCTAATTAGAATATGACCATACCATGGCCTCGTCTCCGATTCCAATGCGTCAAAATGTACCCCTGCCCTGTCTCCAAAGACTCAAACGTTCTGGCCCATGCTCGAGCAGAAAACAACTTGAGTGAGGAGGAAAGTCTCTGAGCAAGCACACCTGAAGATGCTTTGGCTCCACCCAGTGGCAGTTTTGTGCTCACGCAACAGCTTTTTTTGCTCTTGACTGTTAAATTTGTACAAAATCTGTTTATTGGGGCTCTCCCTTTTTGAAAAGAAAAACGTACTTCCATAGATGCATCTTTTATTTGTTGAATCTGCAATAGTTTTATCTTACAGTGTTTTAGTGTGTTGAATTTTTATGACTACAGGTGGCGAGTCCCACATTTGGAAAGTTTGATTTTTTTCCCACTTTTTAAGTCTGCGTTTCAATTTCTGATTTGAATATCTGAAGCAGTTCTTCGACTGACCACTAGGTGCTGGCTCCAAAACAGCGCAAATCTCCATTGACCTCCATGTTAAAAGTGCCAGCTTTGCAGCAGAATTAAACATATTTACAGCCTGGTACAAATGTTTTTTTTTTCATCTTATTACATCCCTGCCAACTGTGGTGGTGTGGTACCACATCCAGTAAATTTACATTTAGCGATGAAGCTCACCAATCAGATTCCCGGAGATCATTTGACATACTTGACTGACAGCTAGCGTTGGCTCTGTGGTGCTGCATTCAAAGGCCCTCTGTACAAATCTATGGGTCACAAAGTTCATTCAGTGGTTTAACCAGCTGGCATCTTTTCATGATTCTGATTGGATAATCCCCAAAGTTACAACTGTCAATTCTATTGGCTGCAAAGAGTTCATAAATCATCCAAATCAGTCGGGCGTTCCCAAAATGTCGCCATTTGCAAACAACTGACAAAAGATCAACCTATACAAAAACAGCCTGAAATTAATTAATATAAATAATGACACATATAACAAATAAAACTAGTACCTGAAAAACCTGAATGGCACACGGTAGAAACGACCTAAACATTACTCTATAATACCTGAAACTAAAAAGGAAACTCAGTCTTTCTACATTAAATGGTGAGACGTTATAGACGTTAAGTTTCTAAAAGAATCCAAAAAAAGATACAGATTCTTAGCGAGTGATTATTTTCTTTCTTTTGCTCTATACCATCTCCATTTGCATACCTATTGTTACACCTCTGTCGTAATCTCTTGTATTACCTTTATTTTGACACCATATTTATTCAAACATGCCGTGCAGTTGCTTAGATACACATTTTAAATTAAATGTTTTCAACAAAGAATTTTTCAAAAATGGGGCTCAGCAGGAAGGACTTTCAAAGTTAAACGTTGTCCAACGTGTTCTCCCCGTAGGAAGGACTACTCTGGAGAGTACACCGTCCTCCTGATCCCGTGTACCGTGCAGCCCACTCAGCCGTGGATCGACCCGGGTGACAAGCAGCTGTCATGCACAGCTCACGCCCCAGAGAAGTACGACTGTCGGCTGCAGCAGATCAGGTCCCACTGTACCCCCAGAAGATATTTGGAGCTCAGTGTGGTGCATCTTGTTGTCTGACAGGTTCCTGGTGCCGATCGCCTTCCAGCAGACCAACCGGCCCGTTCCCGTGGTTTACTCCCTCAACACGGAGTTCCAGCTGTGCAACAACGAGAAGGTGTTCCTGCTGGACCCGGCCAGCGCCGACGTGTCCATGGCTGAGATGGACTACAAGGGAGCCTTCTCCATGGGTATGACAGCAGGAGGAGGACAAAGTGGATCCTCCAAAAGTAACATTTATTTGAAAGTGTCCCTCTGCTGCCCCCTCCAGGCCAGACTCTGTACGGCAGAGTGCTGTGGAACCCAGAGCAGAACCTGAACGCAGCCTACAAGCTGCAGCTGGAGAAGGTGTACCTGTGCACCGGCAGGGACGGCTACGTCCCTTTCTTTGATCCCACGGGGACGCTGTACAACGAGGGGCCGCAGTACGGCTGCATCCAGCCCAACAAAAACCTCAAACATCGCTTCCTGCTGCTGGTACGCACATCTCCTGCCCTTTTCTGCCAACTCATGTACGAGTCTGGAGCAGCAGTAACATTTTCAACAAAGAGCCAAAAACTTCAGCATTGAAGAAACAAACTCGTCTTGTAGTCTTTAAGAAAAAGAAAACAAAGCAAATGAAGGTTTTATTTGTTCAGTGCAGTTCAGTCTTTCCTCTTTAACAGAGAATACAGGAACTAACTGACTGAATCACTGTCACACTTCTGTGAGTGTTTGTGCTCATTAGCACACAATAATGCATTTTTACTGCCGCTAACCTATTATAGTACACTTCCAAACTGTTTAGCACTAAAAGAAAGACAAATTGAGCATAGCTTAAATTCTGGTGTTCAGCTCTGATCATTTTGTCTCGCTGGGTTTGTGTCCTGCAGGATCGGAAGCAACCAGATGTGTGTGACAAGTTTTTCCATGACGTTCCCTTTGAGGCTGATTTTGCCTCCGACATCCCGGAGCTGCAGGCCATGACGGCCATGCCGGGCGTCGACGGCTTTACGATGAAGGTCGATGCCCTCTACAAGGTGGGTCACCAGCAGCACATCACATCATGTCTGTCGTCCTGGACCACATCATCACCATGGTTACCGTTAAAGGGCCATCTATGTTGTCAGGTTTCCTGCTGGCTCGTAAAATCTCTTTTTAAAAAAAGCAATTTTTGTCATAAACTATCAAATGTCACAAAATTTGCAATGATTAGAATAAAATTGAGACTTTTTCTATTTGTATAATCACAATTTTAAACAAATTTTTAAACAAACTTTATGATCTTGTAGAAGATCGAGACTTTAGAAAAATAAACAATTTTTTATTATAGAATCAAGATGTGATAAAAAAGTTAAATTAGATTTTGTTGTTGGAAAATGTTTGCGTAAAATTAGACTTAACATTAGAACTCGCAAAGTTGAAAATTTTCTACAATTACAACCTATTGTCCTAAAACCACAAAATTTTGTTTGTATTTTTTTTTGTAAAATTGACAAAAATTAAATGTTTTGACGAAAATGAGCAACTTTTTGTTGTAAAATCCTGACTTTCTGACATAAAACAGCTGCTCTCCACCTCAGTTATTCCACCTTAAAGCAGCTGCTCTCCACCTCAGTTATTCCACCTTAAAGCAGCTGC
>JBAMYA010000024.1:18312121-18328409 GCA_037176975.1 Arrhamphus sclerolepis | reverse complement strand
CTCAGTTATTCCACCTTAAAGCAGCCGCTCTCCACCTCAGTTATTCCACCTTAAAGCAGCTGCTCTCCACCTCAGTTTTTCCTCTGTTTGATGTCAGAAATGAATCAAACGTTTCTTTAAAAAGCTCAGAAATGATCCAGTTAAAAGTTTAAGGTTGTCTCTCGCTTCTCGCAGACCAGATAAATTGAAGAAGCGGGTCCGATTTGTCCTGCAGGCCTTGAGTTTGTCATGTGGGTTTACGGTGTGATGAAGGAGTGACGGGACGATTGCTGTTTGGAAAGTTTAGTCCCCAAATCTCCCAAACGTGATTGTTTACATGACAGTAACTCATGTCAGGTTTACTTTCGGAGCGCCGCAAAGTCGACTGTGTCACAGGTGGAACAGGTTCGGAGGGTAGGTGGGGGATTAGCATAGCAGCTATGAATGTGGTCTTTGGTCTCACTTTGGGATTAATTAAAAACCTCCCACCAGAAGACCTGAGAGTTCTTGTAGGTCCACAGAGGAAAAACATGTAAAAAAACAAAAAGAGAGCTCATGTATTTGAGGTAATGTTCGCTCTCTTTTGGCCTCGCTGCAGTCGAGCTTTAATGGGGTACATGAACGGTCTTTTCTTTTTTAGGCGGTTCTATAGACTAGTTTGTTATGTAAAATAAAAAAAATGCCAACATTACTTGAAGCTTAAGAGTAGAATAAAAACAAATGATTCTGACCAGCCTGCAACTTTGGTGACTCATTAGTTTCCAGTTCAGTGTGTAGAGGGAACAGCAGTGGTCCCAGTTGGGAACCTCTGGAACACCACAGCCACCCGTGGTATGTGGGGGGGGGGCATCAACAAACTGGATTCTGTCAAGCAGATATGACTTAATCCAGTCCAAACCATTACGCTTCACCCTTATTTTGTGTTCCAGGTATGTCTAATCAGAGACTTTGATCAGGACTGGGCTACTAAAGCCGTGGTTTGAAAACAGCTAAGTTGAGCTGAAATCTTTGTGGCTCAAGTTTGACCTCTAATTATCCTCCATTGTCCATCTCTGATTGGCAGGTGGAGGCGGGGCACCAGTGGTACCTGCAGGTGATTTACGTGATAAGCCCGGAGTCCCGGTCCAGCCCCAGGATTCAGCGCTCGGTCAGCTATCAGCTGAGCCGCCCCAGACGCGACCTGGTGGATCGCAGCGGGCGGCTGACGCTCGACGAGTCGCTCATCTATGACAACGAGGGCGACCAGGTGAAGAACGGCACCAACATGAAGTCGCTCCGCCTGGAGGTCGGCCCCTCGGCCACCTTCAACGCCCACGTGGGCAGCTCTGTGGGGGGGGGCGTGGCCGCCATCACCCTGCTGGTCCTGGTCCTGCTGGCCTTCTGCTTCCTGTTCCGCCGCTGCCGCCGGTCGGCCAAGAAGACCAAGAGCAAGAGCTCCCCGAAGATCTACGAGGACTACCCGCTCAACACCAAGGTGGAGGTGTGCATGGACAAGTGTGTGGAGAAGAACTTCAGCACCAAGCACTGCACGGTGAGGAACGTCAACATCAACCGCAACCAGGAGCCCAACAGGAAGACCAAGGTGAAGCAGGTCAACCTGGAGGTGAGGCTCCACAACAACATCAACGACGGCACCGAGGTCTGAGACGCTGGCGGAGGAGAGGAACCGGAGGAAGTGAAAATAACAACAAGAAACAAGTATTTTCTAGAAGCAAGTTTTACTTAACGGAACGAGATGTTTGTTAATGTATTTTTATACCGTTTTGAAAAAGGGAAAGGAGTTGATGTGCAGGCAACTGGGCTACCTCAGAAGTTCACCTCACACACCACTCAGCTGCATCACACGGCCAAAACATCTGCATCGATCGTCCAGAACTCCATCTTCATGGCTCTTTTACTTGACGTTCATGTACTTTTTAAATTTTCTTCGCACCAACATGGTGAATGGTAGCTCAGACACTGGTGATTGTTTCTACGAAAACTCGAGTCATTTCACTGCTTTAGATGTCTCTGCTGGGTGGAGTGGTAGCCGCGGTTCAACTCCTCCTCTTTTTTCTTTTTTTTTTACATTTACCTTTGAGATTTCACTCACTGATCCTGCTGATTAATGAAGCTGCTGCTTCCAACTGCTGTTGCGTAAAGTATTAAGTCTGAGTCCGAGTGAGCGTAAAACAACAAAAATGAATGATAACTTTCAAGTGCAATTAAGCCACATCTTTTGTTATTCCTTCCTCCATGAGCAGGAGCTGTTTTTTCTTTCTCTTCTTGCTTTTAAAAGATGTATTTCAAGCCTTACTTAGAGACATTTGTTCTGTCGCGTTGAACAAACAAATCATATCTTGTATTAACAGTTTCTTGTTATTTCAGCTGCCAATATTAAGTGCCATGCAGTATTTTTTTTCCTCACAAATCATCCAAAGTATTTTTTTTTGTATATAATCTCCATTCACTTATATGAAATGAGACGCTACTGTTTGGAGAGAAAAGGTCCCGTCCAGTTGACCGACTTGCTTTTAGCCTTACTACTGTTCAAATGAAATGAATCTTTTTCAAAAATGATGTATTTTATAAGTGATATGCATCTGCCTGCCTTTGTTCTGCCCAAAGACACTGAAAAGCCCTCATGTCACATGTCGCTCAACTGTTCCTGTTTCATTTATGTTCGTATATGATTCTGTTACCCTCGTTGCCATGTATTATGTCTCAGCTAAGCTACTGATGTACTCATGAATTTAAAGTTACACTTTAAACAAAAAAAAGAAAATTCAAGTCAGACACTGGTTAGAGAGCACTGCAAAGAAAGAAAAAGAATCTTTGTTCTCGTATAAAATGTCAGACAGGTTTTTAAATCTCTTTCTTTGGTCCCGCCCGTTGTTGTCTTCAACTGTGTGCCTATCGAACTACAAGAGAATGGGGTATTGTGGGAAATAACATTATATTTTTGGTGCTATCATCTTTTTTTGTCGGGGGAAAAAAAAATCACTGCTATCAGTATGATGCCTGTATTTGGTGCCTTTTTTTTAGTAATAAAACAAGTCTGAAACTAAAGAACATGGTGATGTATTTAATCTTTTTTTTCCATAATTTATTTGATAACTTTTCTTCAATATTCTTTGCTTCAAAACTTGCTTAATAGACAGATATTGGCTGGTATTGAATTTGAAAAGGTGTTTGGTAGAACTGAGCAGCTTCCGGCAAGTGAAATGTACGAGCCGCCCCTGAAGGCATCACCTGAACAGGTGTGGCTGTACCTGCATTTTCAGGTAGTTTTGCATTTTCCAGGGAGGCTGAAGGTGTGGCGAAACACTCTCCGGTTCCCACAAAGATTCAGGTGAGCTTTTCTTCTGTCGCTTAAATGTTCCTGTAACTTTGTTCAGAATTAAAAAGGTTTAAGCAACGAGGGTTATTCTCCTAAATCTGTTTTATCCACATCAGTTCTAAACATTTCTGCTGTTTTGCAACTGCAGTACAAATATTTTAGCTGTAAAACCGAATAAAATCCATGCCTTTATTGGGTATCTTGTTGTTCTAAAGTCGATTTCTTTGTCTCCCATCAGTCATAATTCGTTAAATTCACAATTGCAGACGGTTGTGAGGTTTGTTTGTTTTCCACTCAGCACCAGAACACTTCTTTTCAATCTGTAAATCCAAATTTAACTAAAGGAAGTAGATTCAGCGTGTCTTTGCACCCTAAAAAGAGATGTCAGTATATCTGTTCAATAAAAAATGTTTTTAAAAAACACAGTGAAATTGAGCATTTATGTACTGTCCCTTTTATTGAAAATAATTCAACTATTTTAACACGAGCAGTACCTTCATTTTGCTGTTGCTTCTTTATAAGCCCATATATTTATCTGTTCCTAAGATTGTTCTCGAAGGTAAATAGACAAGTTTCAATATGTAAATATAGATAATTCAGAGTTATTAGAAAGTTTTAATCCAGTTCAGTCCGCTTCCAGTGACTATTCTAAACTGGGTTCATGACAGTTTCATCATACTGGCTTTTTGGGTGCAAAGAGAAGACAACTGTATTTACCCTCTTATGTATTTATTAATCCAGAAGTCTCTTCAGATAAATTATCTTTCTCGAAATAATATAATACATGAAGATGAGCAGAATGAAAAAAAAAAAAACCTGCGTACAACAAGACCTCATGAAATCATTTTAAGTCCAGTTTTAACAGTTACACCCTTCTGTTAAACTGTTGGTCAACAAAGTTTTGGATTCAAACAAGGAAATGGAAGCGACTTCTGCAAGTCCTGATCTTCTGAATAAAGATAATAACTCCAAATGTAACGCAGTCAAACGAAGCTGAAGCTCCCTGTAAATGTAGTTTGTTGTTGTTAAGACGATTAAAACCAAATATGTGTCGTTTGTGTTTGTAAACAGAAGAACTACCTTCCATCATGGCGTCTTTATGGGTAAGCAGCGTTCTGTGTTTCAAATCCACGTTTCTCTTTGATTTTCCACGTTCAGCAGTGTGTGATCACGCAAACAAAACCGTCCATGGACTGGTGTGTGTGGCCTGTGACGAGAAACGAGACATAAAGTCCATTAACCAAAATGATTTCTGCAGGATGACTTGGAGGGCCTCGTGAATTCTCCTTCATCTTTCCATGCAAAAGTAGGTCCCACCAGCCAAACCCTGATCCAGATCCTAGCCCTCATCATCATGTTTGATTTTCACCTGTGCAGCAGGTAGGAATGCTGACTGGTTGTTGGTTTAAAGGTGAACTTAACTTTGTCCATCAGAGTGGGGACAGAGGAACCATCAAACCCAAAGCCGGCTTTGATGCAGAGGAGGATGCTGCGGCTCTGAAGGAGGCCATTGAAGGACTCGGTACCAGTCATCAATTAACACCGTGATTCTTATTTGTGTCCCAGAGATCCACCAGAAAAACTGTGCTGTCCCTGATAACAAACACTTCACTAAAATCAGTCTGAAATTCCCACTTAAAAAATTATTATTTTTTTATCTTTTAGGAAGAAAATCAGCCTAAAAGTCCTACAGAAACTACACTGAAATTATATTTTATTATGTCAGTTTGTTTATGTTCAGAGGAGCTTTGCAAGTTAAAATGTAGATAATATTAGACAAATGCAGCCTCCTGCTCATATTAACTTAATTAGATTAAAACCACTGATGGAACAATGAATTATGAGTTAATTTGTGAATTTAATGGAATCATTAGAGTTACTAACTATGAAGATACAGTGATGAAACAAAACAAAAATACCCACTTACATTTAAAAACCAAGTAGCTATATCTTCATATCTTCATATTTATTTTCTAAAGTAGGTCATCTTCATCTCTCTTAAAGTTGATGAGGTTGGATTTTTTTGAAACTACAAAGAAACTAACAAGATTTCACAAAACTTCCCAAATATAGTGTGTTAAATAAATAATAATAAGGAAAGCAGAGCAAAGATATGTCACATTAAACCATCTGTTTAAGAGAAATAAATCTAACGAGGCATCAAGTAAAATCTAAGCTGCTAGCCACTGTTAGCTTAAAGCTAAAACTAGCCAAAATTACTTATTTTCATTTTAAATCATTTACAGATGTGTTTTTTAATTGAATTATGTTTAATATTTTTTGATAAATCACTCTCTTTGTGTATTCTTTGTGTTACACTAAACCACATTTTTAATAGTCACAAAGAAATAAAACTTACTGTGTCGTCAAGTAAAAGCTAAGCAGCTAGCTGTGGCTAGCTTTACACTACTTGATGATTTTCTTTGTAGATCATTAAGAGATTTATTTTTATTGACTATCATCCTCAACATTTTTGATAAAATGTTTGATTTTCAAACATAAAATATTGAAGTAAAAGGATTCCTATATTCTCTTTAGACTGAGCTGTTAGCATCTAACTTCTGACATTTCCTGAAGTTGTCATGCTTCCCTTGCCGTTTATTTTTCTCCCTGAATTTCATATTTGTGGATATCTCTCTTTCCTTCAGTTTATTTATTTTTTGTAAACACTTTTAGGCACGAAAGAGGACGTCCTGATTGACATCCTGACACACAGGAGCAACGCTCAGAGGCAGCTCATCTGCGAAGCTTATCAAGAAGCGACTGGCAGAGTAAGACGTCGCTCCGCTCAACATTTATTCTGGGGAATAAACGCTCTGATCTTTTACTGAAGTTTCCATAAAATAAAGGTAGATGTTTTGGAAAAAGGAGCCCTGATGGACCAACGTTCTGGCTGGGTTAGATGACTTAAAAAAAAAACAACAAAAAAACATCAAGCTTTAACCCTTTATGTCAAACATGCACATGTTTGTCATCTTTATTTTCTTCTTCATGTGATCCAAAACGTAGCGATTCCACAACATGCAGGCAGTTCTTCCTTGTTTATAAGTTCACAAAATCCAAACTGCACTTAATACTTCATCCCAAATTGAAGCTTTTTTATATAAAATGACTAAAATCACAAATTTTTTTTGTCCCAAAAAATCTTAAAGTTTGCAATATTGCAATTTTTAATGCCATAAAAGGGCCTATTTTTGATATACTATTACTGATCCCTTTGGGGAAATTCCTTCTCTGCATTTTACCCATCTGGGCTACTGGACCCAGTGGGCTGCCGCGGTGTGGTGCCCAGGCAGGCAGGGGTTTCAGGTGCCTTGCTCAGGGGCACCTCATCCATGGACGCCCACATCATTGGTACCGGCTGGGGATTGAACTGGCGACCTTCCAGTTGCCAGTCCAGGTCTCTAGTCGGTACATTATTATCACATCTCACTTTAAAAAAACAAAACACAACTTTTTAATATTAAATTGTGACTTTTTGATCAGAAAATTTACAAAATTGCAACTTTTTGACAAAAATCTCAAAATTTTGTCACACCTCTTATAGAACTGTATATTTGTTTTAAAAAGCACAAATTTTTATTTTAAAATGGCATAATTCATTTAACTTGATGTTTTAACTTTTTGTTTTCAAAAGCCATAAATAATAAATCTAAAAATTACTTTTTGACATCAAATCAGGATTTTTGTTTAATAAAAATCACCAATTTTATGAAACTGCATCTTTTGAACTTTTTGTTGTAAAGTCACAACTTTTTTTCATAAAAATCTTTTCAAACTTAATTAGTTGAATTTGTTGCTACAACTTTTTAATGTGAAATAATGACTTTTTCAAAACTGTGACTTTTTGTCTTAAAAATCACAATCTTTTGCCGTCAAATCTCAAATTTTTGTAATATTGCAACTTTGTCACAAAAAAGTTTTTTGACATCAAATCAGGATTTTGTGTCATCGAAACTTTCCAAAAGAATTTACAAAATTTACAAAAAATGATTTTTTTTTTATCAACAGAAAATTGTTACTTTGAGAAAAAAATCCAACTTTTTGTTGTAAAATTGCAACTTTTGTAGAATTGCACATTTATGGTGTAAAAAAACTGGTTGTAGAGTTGATGTTGTTGTAGAGATCGTGACTTTGAGACTGCTGCTGGTGACGGTGACGTGGGAGCAGGTGTTTGAGCGCCACCTGGAGTCTGTCTTTGCGCTGGTCTGATGGCGTTTCAGGGCGACCACGCCCACATTTGCAGTGGTGCTGATATGAATTTGCAGCGTGTGAAACGTGATCAAGTTCTGACTTAAACTTTAGTTCACATCAAGTCCTCCTCGTCCCTCTTCTGTCTTGATGGATCAGGAGCAGGACAACGAGGGGTTAAATGAGCAAACCAGACCTCAAGCACGTGGCAGCCAAAGCAAACTAAGCTCCCACTCCACCCACTATTACCTGAGTCATTCTCCGTTAATTTCCAGCAGGATCCACCTCACGTTCTCCAGCTCAATGAGTGAAAAAGGCTCCTGTGTGGACTGTCGGGTGAATGCTGGACGCTTTATTTGCATGGGTGCAGCTGAGTGCTGCACAAACACTAACCGGTTTTTATTTTCATCACAGACGCTAGAGAAGGACCTGAAGGGAGACACCAGTGGTGACTTTGAAAACCTGCTGGTGGCGCTCATCACTCCTCCTGCTGCCTACGACTGCCATGAAGTGGTGCAGGCCATGAAGGTCGGGTTTCTCAGGAATGTTATTCAAAACTTTCTGAACAAATGTATTTGATTAGGCTTGCAGACTAATGACAATAAGAGCCTCCAAATGACGGAGGAAAGTAACCCAGTAATCTTGTGTTGCTGCAGGGAGCTGGCACTGCAGACCACATCCTGATTGAAATCTTTGCCTCCAGATCCAACCAGCAAATCAGAGCTCTGAGGGACGTCTACTTGAAAGGTAAAATGAAGGTGAAGCCTCTCTGATGGATGTGCGGAGCTGTGGATGGTTTTCTGATGTCATCGGGTGTTTTTCTTCACAGAAACAGGAAAAGAGCTGACTCTGGACCTGAAGAGCGAAGTTTCTGGAGATTTTTCCAAAGCTCTGCTCCTTCTGGCTGAGGTTTGTCAAAATGTGAAGAACCGCTTTGAGAAAGTCAGCAAAGTCATCAACAACCTGGCGGCTGACTTCCCTGACCCTAACCCTGCAGCCTGGATGCATATTTACATTACAGCTGACTGGTGGTTGGGATGAGCTTTACATTTAATTTGCACGTGCTGTTGGGAACTAATGAGATGAGAAATTAACCCCCGAGCTTCGTGGAGAGGTTGGCAGAATCAGAGTTGACATGTTTGGAGACTTTGCATTGTGAGGCTGCAGGTCTGAAGACTCCCAAAACAGCTGGGTTTAATGCGGATTAATGGAGTTGAGCGTAATTAGCGAGCGCAGCTACACAGACCTGCTGAATGGAAAGTTGACGTCTGGATTTCGAGGCCACATGAAAGTTTTCCTTGTGGCAAAAAGCTTTGAAATATATAATTTTCTGGAATACAGCAGAGTTTTTCAACACTGAAATATACAGTTAATTTCCTTTCATGCCACTTTTGTGATATTCACATCATGTATTATATTTTACATCACGTTCATCTTCTGAAAGGTCGTCTCGCTCGCTAAACATTATTAAACAAAGATGAGAGGCTCATAATGAACTTAGGTTCTTCTTGTGTTTCCAGGGAAAAAGGGACGAGGACACCAGAGCAGATGTAGAAAAGGCAAAAGAAGATGCCAAGGTGGAATACGACGCAAGATTAAGCACCGTACTCTGACTCTTCAGCTTAATCTGGCGCATGTTTTAAACCTCTTTTCTGACTAGACCCTCTACGACGCCGGGGAGAAGAAGTGGGGCACTGATGAGTCCAAGTTCATCGACATCCTCTGCAGAAGAAGCGTCCCTCAGCTCAGACAGAGTATGCCTCGCTGTTTATTTTAGTTTTCACAGATAACAAGCAGTGATTTAGAAATGCTGACAGAAACCTCTTCCCTTTGGTGTGCAGCTCTCGTGGAGTACAAGAACATAAGTGGAAAGACGCTGCAGCAAAGCATCGAAGGAGAGATGTCAGGAGACCTGGAGGAGCTGCTGGTGGCCGTCGGTAAATCCATCTGGTTGCTGAGACAAAGTCACTGCCTTGCTGTGAACATGAAGAGAATTTACATATGCAGATGCACAACATCACTTTGATTCCAGCTGTGTCGAGTTCATGAAGATATTTAAATGCTGCTGCTTCACTCCTTCCTCCAGTGAAATGTGTGAAGAGCATCCCGGGTTATTTTGCAGAACGCCTCCACAGGAGCATGAAGGTGAATCCACAGTTGTTGCGTTTCTGTCTGTTGTGTGTAGCAACTCCAGATCGTCTGTAAAAGCAGACTGGAGAGAAGCTTTACAGGACCAGGACCAGAACCACGACCAGAACCACGACCAGGACCTCACATTTACACAAAGCTGTAAAAGAAGAAATAATGCAGCCTGCAATCAAAAATGGCCTTTTTTTTTTTTATAACATCAAATTGGGACTTTAGGACAAAAAGTTGAATATTATAGAAAATTGACAATTTAATGACTTGTAATTTCATGTCAACATTCTGCAAAATTTTGATATTTTCCACCAAAAGAATTGTAATTTTAAGTAAGTTACAATTTTGTAACATTTGTGGCTTCTTTTTTTAAGGAAAGCAATTTTTTTTGTTAATTTGCAATTATATAAAATAGTGATGTGTGAAATTTTAGATTTTTATGACAAGAATTTGTGATTTTAGGACAAAAAGTTGAACTTATAGAAAAATTTGCAAGTTTATGGCTTGTAATTTTATGTTAAAATGTTGCACAAAGTTGTTATTTTTCCAACACAAAATTGTCAAACTTTCGTGACATTTGTCATAGTACGATCAATCTTGATTTTATTTATTTACTTACTTACTTACTTACTTACTTACTTACTTACTTACTTACTTACTTATTTATTTTAAAGTCTTGGACTTTTACAACAATGCTAGCTTATTTTTTCCCACAAAAAAGTTTTATTAATGATTTTACAAGAAAACTATTTTGATTTTGATTTTAAAAGTCTTAATTTCATGAAGGTTGCGTTTTTCGTAAAATCTTGGATTTCATGCCAAAAAAAATCACTTTTTTATGCAAAAAAAGAGATTTCAAAATTGCTTCTTTTTTTTTAATTTTACAACCAAATTGCCTCTTTTGTGTTCCAAAAAAAAGGAGATTGCAATTATACAATCAGAAAAGCCTTAGATCTGAAAAGTTGCAAATTTGGTTAAATTTGAGATTTTGACTCCAGGAAGTAGCAGAAAATCTGACAACATAGCAGGCTAAGAAAGTAAAGAATAACTGGCTCTTTAACGGTAACCATGGTGATGAAGTCGCCCTTTAACGGTAACCATGGTGATGAAGTCGCCCTTTAACGGTAACCATGGTGATGAAGTCGCCCTTTAATGGTAACCATGGTGATGATGTGGCCCTTTAACGGTAACCATGGTGATGTTGTATCCCTTTAATGGTAACCATGGTGATGATGTGGCCCTTTAACGGTAACCATGGTGATGATGTAGCACACCGTGGCTGTAATGTGTCCCTAAAAATCAGGATTGTAGGTTGGGATACCTCAAGTAAGCTTCCATAAACACCAACGATCATCTTGTGCACGTTCAGCTTTATGTGTGAAACAAATGTATGAACCAACTATTACTGCAGGTTGTTGCTGTATGTGAACCCAGATTTTATCGTAAACGTGTAATTGTTCTGTGATCTGAGCCGCGATTATCGTTGGCAGGGTGGCGGCACCGACGAATCCACTCTGATGCGGATCATGGTGAGCCGGTCTGAGATCGACCTGCTGGACATCAGAACTGAGTTCAAGAAACTCTACAACTACTCTCTGCTCTCTGGAATTGAGGTGAGTTTTACCATCGTTTTACCTGGAAGGTCGATTCAAGATACCCAAGAACCACAAAAATGGTGTCCACTAGGTGGCAGCACGCTGCATTTGGGACTTGCGTGGAGAGACAGTTCAGAAGGACTGGTGGAGTAGTATTTGCTGTGATGACCAGCTAACTGCTAGCAACTCTTCTCTGGGGAAACGTGGCCAGAGAGCTGAATGAAAGCAGCAGTTTGTTCTGTTTTTCTGCTCATGAGGACCCAATCAACCCAACTCCCCGTACGTTTGTTTCTGCAGCGCATACGTGTGAATGCAGCATGACACTCTTCTGGAGTTTCCAGACTTCCTCTTTTCTCCATCATGACTTCCGCCAGTTTTCCAAAACAAAGTAGACTGATAGTGATTGGGCTGTTCCCTGTCGGACTGACGGGAATACAGCCTGGACTTTCTTGACGTTCAACACGTCAGTATTCTTCTCCGTTTTCACCTTACCTTCATGCTAAATCAGCCAGTGGAGTTCGCTAGTCCTTTAAAACCAGATGTTTAGGCGTCCGCAAATGGACCCTGCTGCCGCCCAGCGGATGCCTTTTTTGCAGAACTTGGGAATCCCAAATTATCTGTAACCTATTTGAATATTTGATCTAGTCAGATTTGCTGATCATAAAAAGTGGAGCATCATCCGAGCTTCCTGGTGCTGTCCTCTGCAAAACCACTCTGAGGTTTTAAACATGCCCAGAGTTTGAAGGTCTCACTGATCTAGATTGACAGGAAACTTGATGTTAATACACAAGCTTCCCCTGACAACTTTAAAGCCAAATGCTTTTGAATAATGCAAGAGTTTGGAGGTCTTCCAGGACACACACAGAGCGCCAACTGTTGGATGTCTGCAGATATGAACATATGCAAGAGCATTTCTTCTTCAGTATATCCTCATTAACTAGACTGAGATCAGTTGTGATAATGAGATTTAAGAAAGAAACTGCCTTTCTGTAGAACTAAAAGATGTAAAAATTTATGTGTACAGAGCAATGAATTTTCAGCCTCGCTATGATGCTATTTATTTATTTTTAAAGTGTGCATGTAGTACAGAATTAATATCCAGCTTTTAATTAATCAAGTAATATTTCTGAAATGTATTATTTTTGGAGGCTGTCCTGGTGTTTTTGTTCTCACAAGCTCAGCTCATCAGCATGTGCAGCTGCACTGGGAACTGAGAGCAGGAAACGTCCACCAAATGAGTTCATGCGAGGTCAAACGAACGGAGACCAAAGACTTGACTGTGTTTGGTTATGACAGTCAAGCCAGACCACACAGCCACACAGCTTCAATATTTCATTACTCTGCCTCTGTGTTCTTCTGGTATGTAAATGAAACCAGAACGCTGAGGTGCTCTGGGCGCTCAGTCACCTGAACGACTTTCGCCTTAGCTTAAAGCTGCTCATGAAGCCTTGAGGCTGATTTATGCTTCTGCTTCAAAGCGACGCCGTAGCTTCTGCGTAGGTGGGAATCCTACGTGGACCTAGTAGTCTACGTGGACCTAGTAGTTTACGTGGACCTAGTAGTTTACGTGGACCTAGTAGTCTACGTGGACCTAGTAGTTTACGTGGACCTAGTAGTTTACGTGGACCTAGTAGTTTACGTGGACCTAGTAGTCTACGTGGACCTAGTAGTCTACGTGGACCTAGTAGTCTACGCCATAGCCCAACATGCACCTCTCTAAACGTATCCACAAAGCAATCAAAATGTGATACGCAGATTTGTACTTTTTCACTTTTGGTATTTCCCACCGCTATTTTTCCTCCGTTTTTAAGTCGGGTAGAACAATAGTTTACTGCAACGTCTAAAAGTGACTGATGTTCAACATTTATCAGCTCCAACTCATGTAAAATATACTTTATTTCCTCCATTGGTATATCTGAGCTACAGGAAACTAAAGGAACTAAACTAAAGGAAATTCGGCACTGAGAACTACAGCCCTGCAGAAACATAAACCACGCTGCCACCTAGTGGTTGGTGGTGGAATTATGGAGCAGCTGAGAACAACAACATAATAATATGAACACCAGAGAGGGTGGAGGGGCTCTGCATAGGCCACATGCGCAGACTTTAAACTGTACTTAAGAGTCCGCTGACGCACATGCTCTCCCTCTGCATTCCGCCCCCAAGAGGAGACCTCCAGTACTGCATGTATTGCTTGCCACGCAGTGGATTGTATACGCAAATGGACGTCAAACTGCAAGTTTATCCCTCTAAGACGAGTGTTGGAGCTGTTCACACATAAGGATCTACTGCTGACTGGCTTAAGATCGTCCTAGCCTGCCTGCTCATAAGCCACCCTTTTGCGATTAAGGTCCCAAAGCATGATTTTTCCATCACCGTGCCTTATTTTATCGTACATGTGCAACTGTTGGGCCTTTGTTGTGCGTGCGTTTTCATCAAAGTACAGCATATTTTTTCTACTTGCTCTCAGACTCTTTTGAAAGGCCTGGAGTTCAGTCCGACTCCATTTCACAGTTATTGAGTCAACTGTCCCGGGTACATCATCGCCTCAGAAATAACTTTATATATTGCAGAAGTTTGCAAGGAATTTCTTGAACCTTTGAGCCGTTCTTTCTCCTGACACAAAGTGTTGTTTGTGGGGCTTTCTGTGTACCTTTATCCCATTTGGACATTTTAAAAGTAATAAAACAATGTGAAGAGTTACACAGAAAAAGTTTAGATATTTCATAAATGTGCAGGTATTTGTTTTACAATATGAGTTAGTCAGTATATATGATATCCATATATAATGCAAGAAATTGCATGTCATTTACATCATTTAAATGAATACGTAGACATGACAGCATCTGTGAAACAGCTGGAGCAGCAGCAAATGTTGCAGGTGAACAACATAGAGTTCACAGGTTGGTGCTGACAGTGTCCTGACGGATGTTCGTAATGTTGTGTTTTCAGTCTGAACTGTCGGCTGAATTCGGCGAATGTGTGAAGGCGATCTGTGGAGGAGACGACTGACTCAGCGTCCACTAGAGACCCAGAAGGGAAAAAAGCTTTCTAACTCTCTGTCTGCATTTCTTCTCTGCTTATGTGATGCATCTTCAAACTGTAAACTTTCAAAGCAAACAGCTTCAAGAGATTTGAGGCATGAAAAACTTTATTTACTTCACAGGTGAAAAGGGGAAAATGCAGCAGAAATCTGCAGATGAAGGACGTCTTTGCGTAAAATTCAACATATAATGAACTTTATCATGGACATAATTCTTCTCACTTTGTCTAAATTCCAAACTTTTAGGTTCTCTGAGATATATTCTAAACTTTTGCCTCTGGTGCTATATTTAAAAAAATAATTTCCTGACAATGAACATGAGCTTTGGAAATTTGTGTGAAAAAAGTGATGCAATGTACCAGGAACTGAAATCCTCATTACTTTGGTTTTATATTTGGTTGAATGCGATAGCGTAGAAGACATGATGTAATTTCCTTTTAAAGATATGCAGTCAATTAATTATGCTACAAAGAAGCCCTAAAAAATATTTAATTTAATTGATACAATACAAAAATGAATGGAAAATAAATGGAACAACAGATTTAAATGTTTCCTTTACTGTTATACTTATTAAACATGTTTCATGGGTAATTAACCTGGTCTCCTTTGTATTCAAATTTTTCATATCTCTACTCTTGTATCTTTATTGTTGCCTGCTGTGTAAAAAAAAAAAAAAAAAAGAACGAATAAAAAAAATGAATAACTGCTGCTGACAAACGAGGAGTCTGTCGTTCATCAAAATGACCAGCAGAGGGCACAGTTGAGCTGGCATCAGACGTTAGAGGTTACTAAACCTCAGGAAGTCTTTATGGATTTTGAAGATATCTTGAAGCAGAAATCAAATATAAGATTGTAGTTACCATGTACAGAATTATAAACACACATTGTCTTATGTGCTGTGTGTATATATATATATATATATATATATATATATATATTTCTTGCTGAATATTGAACCCAAACGAATATTGGTTCAGTAGGATGTTGGTCCACCTTTTGCAGCTATAATGACTTCACCTCTTCAGGGAAAGCTGTCCATAACGTTTAGGAGCATGTTGATGGAAATGTTGGACCAGAAGAACATTTGCGAGGTCAGACTTTGATGTTGGATGAGAAGGTGTAGCTCACAGTCTCCCCTCTAATCCATCCAGCGACTCCGTCTAAGCCAGACAAGTTCATCATCTTTGCTCCTGTCTCACTGTGAGATCTATGACCACCATTTAACTATGATAGCTGATTTTTCCCAAGTTTGTTTATCTTTCATCTGTGATGATCGACACATTGTAGAGTTGAACTTGGGACTGGGAGCCACCTCCTGAAAAACAACCCCACACCATAATCCCAGCTTCATCAAATTTTAAAACTGTCACAAAGCAGTCAGATGAATGCCGTTGTCCTGGAAGCCTCCTGTTAAATGTTAAATGTTCTAATATCTGCTGCTGAAAAGAAAGAACCAGAGAACAGAATTACATGTCAATTCAACATTATTTTATCGTGCTCAATATTTTTCGGCCGAAGGTCCGCTCCTCTGACACCAACAAGGGGATGCCAGGGAAAATGAACACAGAGGTCTGTTTCTAGAGTGTCTTTATACCTAAAAGGAGGGGTTCTGTTATGGGCGGGGGTCTCTGCCTTATCTGATGAAGCCAACTCCTGGGAAGACACCTAAAACCTGTCACAATTTGAGTTATCTGTTCCTTTTCATTGCTTTACCTAAACTAAGAAGGACCCAAGACCTTAAAAGTCAGAAACCGTCAGGACTTTGAGAAAAACCGGGAGGGGGGGGCTACGCTAAGAATAACCATTCATATCACTGGAATACAGAGTTTTTGCAAACATTTAGGCCATTTGATGAAACCTGAACACACCAAACCCGGACTCATCCATGGGATTTTACACAGAGAAGGGCGATTCGTAACTCCAGGGAACACGTCTCCATTCCTCTAGCAGGGGTAGGCAACTCCAGGCCTCGAGTGCCACTGTCCTGCATATCTTACATGTTTCCCTCCCACAACACACCTG
>JBAMYA010000024.1:18279433-18312021 GCA_037176975.1 Arrhamphus sclerolepis | reverse complement strand
TTGCGGGGAAAAAAAAAAAAGCATAGGGAAAAACTCGAGAAACAGGGTTCCAGCAAGTGCCCGGGAAAGTAGTGAGAATTGTTTTTTTTTTTTTTTCCCCCCCCCCCCCCCCCCCCCCAGCGGGACAGGTGGTGAAGCAGATGAACCAGCGGTTAAACGTGGGCTTCAGCGAGGCCGAGGTTCTCCACATCTTCTGTGACGCCTGTGAGGCCGTGGCCCGCCTGCACCAATGCAAGACGCCCATCATCCACAGAGACCTCAAGGTGAAGAGGGCACCAACCTTCTCCTCATCCCCTTCTTTCCCTTTTTTCTCTCTCTAATCTCTAATTTGAATGCCTGAAATTCCCTAATCTCTTCGGTTTAGAGTAATTACTGCAGACAGCAGTACCACAAACTCAAAACTGCATGAATGATGCCACTTCAAAATACACTCTCCGTGCAAAGAAAAAGCCTGAGCAATAGAAAAGAACTTCCATTGGATAATTACTGCACAGATGATCATGTTTCAGCTTCTACAAGTTATTTAACTCTGGCTCATGCAGGGAGTAGCGTCTCATTTCTTCAAGAACCATGTCAGAAGACGCATCCTGTGGTTGTGGAAAAGATGCTAATCTGTTTGAGAAGGGTCAGATTATTGGCCTCAAGCATGCGGTCTGAGTCCAGATGTACTCTGCTCCAGAGCAATGAGGGCGGCGTGTGATGGAGACACTAGAAGCACAGAACAACGTGTCTGATCAGCAGAGGAAAGAATGTCTTGAATTAACTCCACTGCTCGTTTTAACACTTCTGCTTCCTCTTGCGCTCCTGTGTTTCCTTTGCCATGTTATTCTCAGACTTCCTACTCTTCCTCCTCTCATCAGCCCCTGTGTTTGTGGCTCATGGACCATTATTTCCTCTTTTTCTTCCCTTCTACCTACTCCTTCCAGAGCCTCAGCTTTTCCCTTGGACTCCTGACACAATAAAGTTCCTCCTTTACTTTCGGTTGTTTTTTTTTTATATTAAAAGGATGGATTTTCCCATCAAGCTTGGCTAAAACGCTCTGGTTTATCGTCATTCTGCTGATGCTCAGAGGCTCAGATGGTAATTTCCCACCCTGGTTGAGTTCTGCTCGGCGCCCTGTCAGTGGACCGCTGTCCTCTGTCCAGTTGGACGAGCCTCTGAACAGAGCCGTCCCTTCAGCTCACAAGCCTGTCCTCTGTTCGCTGTCTATCTGTTCAGCCTACACAGCTTACATAACATTGCAGGGACACAAAAGACCATGGAGGCCCAGTCACGCATTGCCAGGGGAAGTGAGAGCGCAAAAAAAGCCCCTTAACCCTGAGCTGTCAAGAGGTTGAGACACTCGGAGCTGCTTGCATCAGCTCAGTTTCTGTCTTTACTGGTTTCCAAACATTTCCCCATGTGCATTTCTTACTTTTTTTTAGCATTTATTTTAACTCTCTAGTTGTAACTTGCACAGCATCTTTGTTGCTAAAACAAAAAGGGGTTAACTGGAAACCGGCGCCTTTTGTCATCCTGTTGATTTATTTATTTTTGTGGAAAAATGAATCTCAGTCCTGATCAGAGTCAAACATTTAATAATTTGTAGCTCTTAAGAACAGATGCTTCTTTTTGTTTTGTTTTTTCTCGTGAGAGATTGAGGATTTATTCTCCTTATTTTTTTATTATTATTTAACTCTTAACTAACCAGGATGTCCTTCATGGAAAGAGGAACGCAAAAGCGTTAATGTTAAAAACGTATCTTTCTCTACAGTGCAGTTTGTGTCCATTATTTCCTCTCTTTGACGTCTAAAGTGTTTGTTTGTTTGTTTGTCACAGGTTGAAAACATTCTGCTGAACGACCAGGGAAACTACGTGCTCTGTGACTTCGGCAGCGCCACTCACAAGGTTCTGTTGCCACATAAAGACGGCGTGACCGCTGTGGAGGATGAAATCAAGAAGTAAGTTTGTTTCACTCCGTTTATCATTCAGCAAAGTGTGACAGGATACACTGGTGGGTCGCACTTATTCTTCCTTTTTCTTATTCTTTCCTCGCTGAGCTTGCTTTTTGTTGTCTTCCTGCATGTAGTTCAGACATGGCAACCGGGCGAGTAACAAATAAGTTGTTTTTAACAGACATTGCAGCAAACTATCCTTTAAAAATGAGGAAGAACAAATCTACCACGTTTCTTGAGGTCCATGTCTCCTACAACGTAGCGTTCACACCACAGCGGCTTTTAGACATCAAAATGACTGGAGGACATACTGGAGTTTGTCTGCTGTAAAAACTATGGACTCAAGCTCATTAGAACTTGAAAATACAAGACAGAGATTCATTGTAATGTTGTTGTCTTCCTGCTGAAACTATCAAGTATCTCATCAGGTTTGACGTCTGCCAGTGGTTAACCTACTCGCCCACTTCAGACACTTGTGAATTTAGTGGACCAGCTGGGCTGGTTGACGGGTTGCCAGCTCTCCGCGGTGGCTTTTGGGTGTGTGGAAAAGCAAGCTCCAGTTTTACATCCAGTGTTGAACATGCACAGCTTTGCCTTACTTACCCTGCACTGCTGCTCCGACGTCTTCTTCATCAGACCTTCATCATCATGTTCACTACACTGATAAAAGCCAAATTATCAGGTTAAAATCAACTGTTGGGAGACTTTCAGTCATGGTTGGAGCCAAAGATGTTAACTAACTAAAGACCGACAACTAACGTCACCTACTCTGGTGTCAAAAAGCAGAAGGAAGCTGTCAGTCAGACACGGAGGAGATCAAAGCGGCTCAGTTGCACAGATCTTTCTTTGTATCACCTTTTATGCAAGTAAAACCAAAAATGTGCATTTGGCTTCAACCTCAACTTGTCAAGTAAGGGTTTATCAGGAGGTCAGTGGCACGACACACGTGCTACATTGCGTTTATTATATTTGTTTATTATATTTGTGTTAAATCTCTGAAATCTGGTCAGTTCATTTCCCACATTTACAGCTGCAATAAAGCAGTAAAGCAGACAGAGGCGCTTATCAGCAGTACATGGCGGTGTGAAATTTCCATCCTTTATGACGCAAATCAAACAGAAACTATCAGGCTCTTTTAAAAATGATGCGTTGTTTCTGCTAAATTTGTTCCAAAGACAAAAAAAGTATCTGTTTTTCATCATCAGAACGGCTCTGGACAGAATAAAATGTGTTGCAACAGAGCTTAAAAAAATAATCAAAAAAATGTAATCATTGCACTCTACTTCCTAGGACCTTTCCCAAGTCGTTCTTCATGTTTTTAAACTTTTCACCCAGATTTCACGCTTCAGTTCTGACAGATCCAGGCTTCTGTTGGCTTTAGGTCAGTTTATCAGCGTTTGATTCATGCCGCTTTCCTCCTGTGGACACGGCATAGAAGTTCTCTGCAGAGAAGAGATCAAAAAACGTTAAAATGATTTGTGAGAGAGGTTGTGTTGCCAGGTAGCACCGTGCACAAGTCTGACTTGTTGACTGTAAAATACTGGACCAACTGTCTGGTCCATGAACAGCACCGTGTCACAAAGAGCTAATGGCTAGCTGTCAGTCAAGCATGTCAAATGACATCATGGCATCTGATTGGTCAGCTTTATTGCTTGATATGTATTTATCTGATTTGTACAAACAAAGACACACACCCCTACCCCACCCCACCCTCTGTGCAGTTGTCATGGATATAAAATGTAACCACAGATGAAAAAATAAAACTGTAAATATGTTTAATTCTTCTGGAAAGTTGTCACTTTTAACATGGAGGTCAAAGGGGATTTGCTCTGTTATGGAGCCAGCACCTAGTGGTCAGTGGAGGAACTGCAACAAAACGTACTTCCTGGATGAGCTTCAGCCTGGAAGTGAGATGGCTGCTCCGTGGTCCAGCGTTGAGGTTCTGTAAATCTGGCCTGTGGAAATGATTGTTTCTAACTTTTCTCTGAACATGTGTGTGTTGCGTCATTGATTTATCCGTGTGACCTTTCCTTCGTAAACTTTGCTGAACGAATGCAGCATATTGGTGATGGAGCTTTTTTCCACCTGTGGCGCTAAGTCTGACTGCTTCCTGTCATTGTATCTCGCAGGTACACGACTCTGTCATATCGGGCACCAGAGATGATTAACTTGTACGCAGGAAAAGGCATCACCACTAAGGCTGATATATGGGTAAGCTCCTGCTTTGTTTGTGTTTGCAGTAACACTGCCGGCATTCACAGACCTGGAGAACTGGTCCGTCCAGGTTGTCACACCGGCCTGGCAGGCTCCTCCTCCTCCTCCTCCTCCTCCTCTCTCTCGCTAACGCTGCTTTTCCTCCTTATGATACCAGGGCCCTACGTCACCTCATTCTCCCTCCCTGTTGAATGTTCTCTCCCATTTTCTCTCCATTAGAGATAATTAGGCCCAGTTAAAGACCCCGATAAGCTCGTGTGAAATTGGGCCTCAGCTGTTTTTGAAGGTGTGAGGCAGAGCAGCCAGAACAAGAGTCTGGACGGCTGCCAGCTTTAGGAGTATAATAAAAACCAGGGAGCTGCTTCATATATGGACTTAAGGTCCTTCTGTTGTTGTGTAGCTTTAAATCAAGACAGTCTTAAATTAGCCTTTAAAAACAAAAAAAAAGACCTTCCTGTCCTCTGCTCTCTGACTTCCTGTTTTTGAGCCACGGTTGACTTGAGCCGCATCATATAGCAGGACTTAGATAAACGTCACGCCTCGTTTCGTTTGCGTGTTCAGGAATTGATGGCATATATGCTGCCTGACATGGATTAGCAGCTCGGCATCGGACTGATTAGGTTGTTGACTGGAGCTCCTCAAGGAAAACACTTCCTAAACGCTGGAGATAATTCTTTCATCTCCAACTGGGCAAAAACGATGTCGGAGCCAAAATGAGCTCCTGGATATAGTTTGAGAGGAAAGACTTTTATATTTGGGTTTTTGTGAGGGATGAAGATCATCTGCCTTCAGATGAAAAAGGGGAGCTGCTCTGTTGCCATTAGTCACATCTTATGTCTGTTTTTATTGCTTTAGAAGAAGTCAGTTTTTGTTTGGTGTAGATTCTAGGTACTTATTGAGTGTGAATCATTACTACAGGGAATTCTGACTAAAAGCTGCTCTATTTTTCTTTGGTAATGTCCACGTTACTCTGAACATTAAGAGGCCTAATTTAGCAGACGTGCATTAGAAACGAACCCCAACTGCTCAGGGCGGTATCTTTATGCTCCACTGCCTGATCATCAGTCTTGACTAGTTCCTCGTTTTTGGAGAATATATTTTAAATCGTTAGTCCTCATTAGTTTTGTTTTTTTTTCTCTCTCTCTCTTTCCTTTCCTACCAATCTTAAGGTTATTTTAATGTTCTGGAGACGGTGTGTCAGGAGACATGAAAGATGACATCCACAACACTTGTCACAAAATATGGATTGTAAAATAAATAAATACATAAATACAGGTGAGCACCGCTAACCCGCGTATGCAGTCACTCGCGTTTTGGCTTAACTCACGCCTTATGCATGGACCCCAATATTTTGAACCTCAAATTTCACATATTTTGTGGAAATTTAAACAAATTTGTCAAATTGCCCGCTACTGTGAGGATGGAGAGACCGTCGTGCGAGTTGTCACACCTCTGCTGGCCTGCCCGCCCGCCCGGGTACTGGTTAGCTGACATTTGCGCGTAAATCTACTCAACTGCCACAGTGTCACTTTCACGAGTATCTTTTTCAAAGGATTTATTTGTCACGAACCCGCCAGGCCACTAGAGGTGAGATAAAGGACGCAACCTTTTTGTAATCAAAGCAGAGCAGAACAGGCCGTAAATCGAGACAACAGCGGTTTATCTTCAAATACCAGCGAGATTTCCAAGTTTTCTGCAACTCTCGCTGTTTTCCAAAGTTTGTCCTGAACTCTCAGGTCGATGTCTTGGACCCCAACTTGTGCGAGTTATCGGCGTTCTCCTGTACTGTTCTATAAGCTTAAACGTTGCTCTTTAGCGCCCCTCTCTGGTTGTGAAGTGCAATTGTCTTGTTACCACTGTTGTGAATACTTGTTGCGGATTGTCTTGTAAGTGGAGCTACTGCTAAACTTTGTTGGGGGGAGGAGAACAAGTCTGGCCCAACGATGAAGCCTAAAAGACATGTCTGGTACATCCGTTGCTCATAGTTTTTGTACCTTTTATCTCTACAACAATGAAGGCTTCTCTCTTCAGCTGCCTTATCTGGTCGACGGCTTCAGGCGACCATGCAAATATAAATTTAAACACAAATTACAGGCATTAACCCTTCAAGGATGCTACCGTACGAGCGAGTGTCAAGAGAACGTAACTGGCAGTTTCACTGTCAAATACTCAGATTATCCTCGTGTCCAGTTTGACCATGAACAGTTTGGGCCAAAAAACGGTGATCAGCATCTTGTTGTGAGACGTTCATTAAGAAGAAACAAATCAGCCAAAAACCAACAACCAGATCTTAATTTTAGTTTAGCATTATTATTGTTGTTGTTGTTGTTGTTATTAGTACTTCATGCTCGGAATAAAGTAATGATAATAAAGATGCATATGAAGAAAGTACACTCTTATTAAATCCCACTCCATATCCTAAAGTGTCAATATTTAAATGTTTCAGTGTTTCTTTATTATCAGTCCTAATTGTAATAAATAAAACAATAGAGCTTCTGTGCAAATTATATGTACAATTAAAACATTAGAAATAATCCTTAGAATTTTTAATTACACATTACTTGTTAAACACCTGATAAAAGTCAGCTTTATTCATTAATTGTTTTATGTTTGGACGTTTCTTGATCTCCACATTTGAACACTTCCACTCTTTCGCCCGTGAACAGAAACAAAAACCTTTCCTTTCACTGGCACCAGAGCGGTTTATTAAACTGAAATGACACATCCACCTTCTCTCACTTTTCGTAATTCCTTTCTCACGTGTCGGCACCGTCTTCTTTCTTTCTTTCTGTTGTTTATATACGTTTTACAGTAAAGAATTTCTGGATGATATTTGGGCCGCTGGAGCGTTGGCTCCTCCCTTCCTCTCAGTACAGCATGTATACGAGCATGTATACCTTTTTTTTTTCTTTCTATAGCAAACTACAGATCTGCTGCTGAAAATTAATATTTAAATATTTAAGCCAAAAAAAAAGGGGCAAGAACTTCCACTTCTGAGGAACAGTGGATGCAACGTGATTTGAGTTGAGATTTGATGGAGATAAAGATGAGTAGAATATTAAGTTACGTACTTTCTGAGCCCTAACAAGACGCTGCAGGTAGGAAGGTAACTAACAACACCCAGAGATTTGTTCTCTTTTTCACACCGTACTTGTCTTTTAAAGTGTTTGCTGGGATCAGTATATACATGTGGTGGTGGTTGTTGTTGTTGTTGTTGTTGTTGTTTAACCCAGAGTCTGTTTCCTCGTCAGGCTCTTGGATGCTTGTTGTACAAGCTCTGTTTCTTCGCACTTCCATTTGGGGAGAGTCAAGTCGCCATTTGTGATGGAACCTTTATTGTTCCAGATAACTCCAAATTCTCCTTCAAGTTGCACTGCTTGATCAGTAAGTTAGAACCTCATTTTGGGTTTAATTCAACTATAATTCTGATGCTTCTTTGTTTTTTAACTTGGCTCAACTCAGCTTATTATGAAAGATGAATTTATGTACGAATTTAGGTTAATTGATTAATTCTTTTTTGTAGATTTAAATTATTATTAAAATGCAAAATGAAGACTACTTTGCAAATGTGTGATGAAGGTGAAGGACTGAAAGCAATGCACCATTATTATAATTATTATTATTATTATTATGTATTTGTAGTTATAATTTTGTCTAGTTTATATGGTCTGTAAGAGCAGCGATATGCTTCAGCCTAAAATCTTTTATTGGTTGTTGCTTTTGTTAAGTGCATGAATACACAAAACTTTGAATTAAACCTAAACATAAACTTGCTGAGGCCTGTTTGAACCAGTTTAGGGCTGTCAGTCATTGTGGCAGCTTTGTTGACTTTAAAGCTATTTCACTTCCCCCTGAACAGTGTCCTGCAGCGGAGCTCCTTTTGTTTTAAATACTTGAACAACAGCTCCCCCTAGCGGCCGAAGAGAGGAGCTGCACATGAGTTGTAGATAACCGGCCTCTGCTGCTCTTCTTTCTGTCAGGATACATGCTCGAGCCGGACCAGGAGAAGAGACCAGACATTTACCAAGTGTCTCATTTTGCCTTCAGATTAGCTGGAAAAGAAAGCCCGGTGCCAAACCTCTTCGTAAGTCCCTGGAAGAAAATCAGTCAGCACGACTTCAGCCTTCGTTTTCTTGTCTCCTGACTTCTGTTTTCCTTTCTTAGAACTCTCCCATCCCTACATCGCTTCCTGAGCCTCTAACAGCCAGCGAGGTCGCTGCCAAAAAAAACATGACCAAGGCCAGGTACGACTGACGCAATAAACACACAAGAAAGTAGCAAAATATCAGGATATGAAGGTTTCATAGATCATCTGTCGTAATCGATCACAGATGGCAAACCGTTTCATCCTGGGCCACATCATCACCATAGTTACGTTAAAGGGGCGGTTACTCTTTATTTTCTCAGCCAGCTGTGCTGTCAGATTTCTTTCTGGTTCCTTTATCATAAAGTTGAGGCTTTTGTGCTAAAACAACTTTTTTTTTTTTTTTTTGGATTGATTGAAAAAACAAAACAAAAAAGCTAATTTTGTTGTAAAATAACAATGGCAATATCACATTTTTTAACAAAGTGATTTTTTTTAATTTTGTTTATTGCTCAGAAAATGTCAAATTTCACAGAAATCACAATCTTTATCGTAAAACTGAGACTTTTGCACTAAAATCAATATTTTTTTCTTTTCTCGCAAAATCACAAATTTAAAGAAATTTATTTTTTTCTGGTTTAAAAGAAAGGACTTTATATCGTACAATTAAAAAATGTCAGAAAATAGTGACTTTTTAACCTAAAATTACAATTTTTGTTTGGAAAATATAAATGTTTTGCAACATTTTAACGTAAATCACAAATTTATGTTATTAAACAATAAGTAAGTTTAAATTAAACATAAAATGAAGTGCAGGCCAGATCTGCCTTGAGTTTGACACTTGTTCGTGATTATCAAAGAAAATCAAACCAAGACCCCTGAATTTGTTTTTTTTCCAGGATAACGGACTCTGTGGGCCCAACGGAAACATCGATCGCGCCCCGACAGCGGCCGAAGGCGGCCAACAGCAACGTCCTGCCTCTCACCAACACCGTCACCCCCGTCAAGATGAGCGTGCCTTCAGCACCTGTCAGCAACGGCCAGAAAGGTTCCCCAGACTCGTTCTTCATCGTGTTGCGTTACTACGTTACATTAAAGGGTTTTTACTTACGACTACAGAAAAGCGGGTCAGAACAATGTCAAACTAAAACTGCAATAAAGCAGAAGCTTTAACCTTTCAAAAGCTTTTATTTCATGTTTGCAGTTTCTTCAGATACTGATGAATTAGAGATTTTGTGGACAACTTAAATTTTTCAATTAATTTCATAAATCCTTTATTGAGAACTTGAATAAAACACGTTGGGTTTTAGAAGACCTCATAACATGAAAAAAATACCATTAAAATTGCAATAAATTCACCCAAATTATTGACATTTTGTGGTTATCAATTAATGAACTTAATAAATTTAATTAATTAATTAAAAAAACATTAATATAGCACATTGGGGGGGTTAGCAAAGTCTATATTTTACTATAATTTACAGACATTAATTCCCAGATGTGTTGTCAAAGCGATAGCGGGATAAAAATAATTAAAATAAATGCATTGAAATAAGAAAAAACAATTAAAAAGTACTTTAGGAATGAAGCACTGTGTTAAGGGGGTTTCCAGGGCGATCTGACAGGTTTTTAGGTTTTATAACTTCTCCTCCATAAACATCAGGCGGCAGCAGATCAACCATCCACTCATCATCTCAGTGAACTGAAAGGATCCCTCAGGAGCGTTAAATGATCTATATTTTCAGCATAAGATCTTATTAAGAGCTGATGTGTCACTTGGGTGACTGAATAGAATAGAATAGAATAGAATAGCTCTGACTTCACAAGATGCCAAAGTAGAAGACAAACAAAAACAAGTTAGTGAATTCTCTCCTATCGAGCTCTGCTTATGCTGCCACCTGTTGGTTCCAGTCCAGTCCAGTCCAGTCTAGTCTAGTCTAGTTTAGTTTACTTGCCTCAAACCAGGTGACAGATCTTTCGTCATCGTGTAGTTGGGTCATGAGTATTTACTTGTCATATAAATATTTATCAGTGTTTGACATCGTAAACTGGCTTCATTTGCATTAATAAATGTAAACAGATCAGCTTTATATTTCAGAATCAAATGTTTCTTTTATGTATCTTTTACTTTGTTCATGCTGGACCAGTTTTCCTGGTGACCTGAGGTCATCTTTAAATGCAGCTGTGAAAAGAGAAGAGCTGCCTGCTCTGTTTCAGTTTGAAAACATCTAAAGGTTCATTATCCTGAGAACAGTAATCATGATGTAATGGAACACATGATTATACGATAAATACTGTACTGGGAGGGATTGATCACTGATTACACACTCTACTCTTTAATTTGACACGAAAATACACAAAAAGTAAAACAATTAGTTTGTTTTTGTAGGTCATCACTCTCATCACTGCTCTTCTGCTGCTCTGAACTTTTTCTTTTTAATCTTGACAACTTTCTTAAATTTTGGTCCTAAAAAACTAATTGATTATCCATAATTACACCAGGACGGATGCAGAAAAGGCAGCTAGAAGAAACAATTAAAAATAACAAATCACAGACTGGATCAACATCTCAGACAAGTGATGTTTGTTAAAATAACAAAGAGCAAAGTTGTCGGTTCCACGTCTGAAACTACGACACGTAGCTCTGACATGCAGACGTAACTAAAGCTCTGATGTTGGAGGAAGGAAAAATCGCCAAATAATGATCAATAATGGTCTTGTGCAGATTTGTTCTCGTCTTCAAGATGGATCCTAGAATCAGAGAAACGTGTAAAATGTGAAGTAGATTTTATTTCAACGAAGTGCAGACTTTTATAGATGCCTCATTCCTCTGCACTTTAGTTGTTGTTTTGTTTTGTTTTTTAAATCACTTGAAAATCGCTAAATTGTGTTTTCTTTCGTGTCTCAGCTACTCCTCCGAGTGCCGGACAGCCACCCATGCAGGCTCAGCCCAGCAGCCACCAGAACCGGGTCCTGCAGCAGTTGCAGCCAGGTGACCTGCGCCTGCAGCAGCTACAGCAACCACAGCATCATCATCATCATCAACAACAACAGCAGCAGCAGGCAGTGCAGCTGCAACACGCAAATGCACAGCAACTCCAATACCTCCAGGTACGTCGCACCTTCACAGAAGCTTGTCCGTGTCTCCACGACGATTCGTGACGTTTTTCCACCTGGCGTCAGTACCAACAGGCGGTGCAGCAGTCCCTCCAGCTCCAGCAGCAGCAGGCCCTCCTCCAGCAGCAGCAGCAGATGATGATGCAGCCCATGTACCAGCAGCAGGTCGCTCAGGCTCACTATGCCGCCATGGTAAGAAGAATCACACCAGCGACCTTCTCAACTGAAGTTTACTTTGGTTTGTCCCGTTCAAGCATGCGAGAACGCGTCTCAACTCTTTAATTTGTGACAGCATTTCAGGGCAGATTTCATCCAAAACTACAGTAAATAGTTTGATCAAATGACATGTGAAACACATGGAGGCGCAGCGTGAAGCATCACAGAGCCGCATATTTCATTTAATGTCAGAATGGCTCCGGCTCGCTCTCTCCGTTCCAAAAAACTTGGCAGCGAGTCGTCCTCGCTCGAATCTCTCGACGTGCGTGCCAAGCAGCATCAGAAGCAGACGCTCAAACTTCCTACTCAATCCCTCCAAGTGTTCAGAGAACTAGTATTTACGCAGCGGCCTACTCAAACACACAAACACAGGTCCTCCAAACGTGCACCGTAGAGGGGTGGAGCGGTTTTTAGCCCGTTTTCCACCGAGCTCGTACCATCTGCTTTGCTTCAGAGGCAATCTGGTCCGAGCGACGCCACTGGGGATCGAACAGAGGGTGAGACGGAGCGTTTACCAAGCAGACCTCGGAGTTAGGATTACTCTTACTCCCCAGATACCTGCTGCATGTTGAAAAGCGTAATATGCTTTTATGACATTAGATCAGCTCCGTTTGTCAAACACTTTAAAAAGCACAACAGTGTCAGCAGTGACGACAAACACGGACGGCCGAGAAAACATGAAACGAGTTACGGAGTTGTTGTTTTTTAGCCCATTATTCCCCAGAAGAAGAGTTTTGACTACCCACCAGTTTCTGCTTTGATCTTTGCTGCATGTTTCTGCTGATTTTGTTCAGTTTGGTGTTCTCTGTACTGTTTGACCTTCACTCCTCAATCCCCCTCCCCCTCCATCGTGTCCCCCCAGCTTTCCAAATCCAAAACTGGCTTCTAACAGCATTTCATCATCATTGTGTGCCATAAAATCGATGGTCCGTCCCTCATTCCCTCCCCCCTCTTCTCCCCCTCTCCCTTTCCTGACAGCTGCACCAGTACCAACAGAGCTTCGTCCAGCAGCAGCAGCAGCAGCACCATCATCCTGCTCAGCAGCCTCTGCCCTACATGTCTTCCCCTCTTGAGTTCCAGATCCCGCTGGGCTCTTATAATCCCACCACGCCCACCGCTGGACCTGGAAGTGGATCAGGAGCTGGCCAGATTGCGGGAGCATCACCTATGGACCCTTCATACACTAACCCCAGGTCAATGTCCTTCACGTATCTACAGGAAGGTGTTCAGGTCTCTGCGCTCACTATGGTCGCACGTTTTTCAGAAAATTGCCACATTTTATCCTCTTTGCACACCGTGCAGATTAAGATAATTTGGTAAATCTGAACTGCATATTAGTTTTGCTCTTTTTAATTTGGTTCATAGCAGTTCTGACATGTCAGTTCGAAGAATCCGCTGATGCCTTCTTTGGCCTTTATTTATTTTTAATTATCAAGTTGTGTAAAGTATCAGCGTCTTTAGTTGTTTCCACCAGCGGGGTTTCCAGGTTCAATCTTCAGGGCCTGATTGTTGACACGTGTCTTCATCACCAGAAGGAAAAAAAAAGGTTTTCCTGCTAAGAGGAACCTTTACGGACAAACTATTTAATCCTGGGCCACAACATCACCATGGTAACTGTTAAAGGGCCGGTTTATATTTACTTTCTCGACCAGCTGTGTTGTCAGATTTCCTGCCGGTTCCTGGACTCATCTGTTTAAAAATAAACACATAAAAAACAAATAGAGGGGAAAAAAAAGTGAATTTTAATGATAAAATCTCAAATTTCACAAAATTTGCAACTTTCATTATAAAATTGAGGCTTTTGTACTAAAATCACTTTTTCTTGTAAAGACAAAAGAAAACTTTTTTTTTTTAAATAAAAAGCTAATTTTATATTTTATATATCTTTTAATAAAAAAGTGAATTTATGTCATAAAATCTCAAATTGTCACCTTTATCATAAAATCAAGACTTTTATATTAAAATAAAATGGTGACACAAATCTAGCCTTCTTTTTAATAACCAATACATATAACTTATAACTTAAAATGACAGTTTGTTTTTTCTCTTGCAAATTTTGACATAAAATCTGTAGGTCATAAAATTGAAAATTCTTCTATAATTTTAACGTTTTTGTCCTAAAATCCAAAATTTTTCCTTTTAAATTTTAATTTCAGTCAATTTGACAAAAATTACAAGTTTAAAGAAAAATGTGTAACTTTTTGTTGTAAAATCTTTGCCAGCGTTTGTGGAATCAGGACTGTTTTGATCCAGTTATGAGTTCATGATCGTCTTTGCTGTCGTGGGCCAGATTTGGTCCTCAGGCCTCGGGTTTGACACCCGTGGTTTAATCCCCACACCTCCTGATGTGATCACTGATGGTTGACGAGCGGCCGGTCTTGCTCTCCTTGTCGTGAGTCTGTAGTGAGGTCTGATCTTTGGGAGTCTCCTGGGTTGTCATGGAGACTGCTGGTGTCAGAGACGTGAAGGTCTTTGGGAGCGATTCTGACCTCACAGCTGACGGGGCGTTTGTTGTCTCCTCTCAGCAGCAGAAACCCTCTGCTCGGCACGGATGGGATCACCCCGCCGCCTCAGAGCTGCAGCAGCGCCATCAGCAACCCCCCCGACATGTCCGGCTGGAACCCCTTCGGGGAAGACAACTTTTCCAAGCTAACGGAGGAGGAGCTCATCGACCGGGAGTTTGACATGCTCAGAGCAAGCAAGTGAAGCTTTTCTGTTATTTCAGCGCTGCGCTTGGCTTTACAAATGCAGCAGGTTTCAGAATTTCTGACCGTCTTCCCTGTCTGTGAACTTCTTTAAAAACAGAAAAGCCGGTGGAGAGGACAGCGAGCGCAGAAACGGACCGACCGCCGCCCGCCGCTGCGGCTGCCAAGCCACTCCCACCTGAGGACCTGTTCGGCTCAGTCCCGTTCGTGGCCAACGCAGGCAAGTCTTAGAGGAGTCTCTACCGTGAGGACCCAAACACTGTGGAGCCACCTGCCTCCCCTCTCCTCTCTCTCTGCCCCTCCCCCCTCCACTGTCCAGGCCTCCTCCAGTCAGGAGCTCCGGTGTCACGGCAACAAACCGAAACTGAAATGATCGGTCAGAAAGTTTTAGCTGAATGAAACTACAGTTGTACTTTTAAAACCTGGACCCCTGCTGTAACACATTTATGCAAAATGGAGTCTCCTCATAGCGGGGGCTCCTCTTACAGCTCACTGGCTCAAAACAAGGGGTTCTCACCCCGCAGAGGTACTAACATGCAGGGGTCCACAAGTTTTCATTTTCCTCGGTGCGTAAAAGAAGCAGAAATGGCGGCTCCACCAGAACTACCAGTGATGATGACGAGTTAGCGCTTGGTACAACGGCTCAGTGATGTCAACATTTCACACACTTGAGTGGTTTTAGTTGGTCGTTTTCTGACTTCTGACACTAAAACATTCCCTCCTGAGCACATTTTCAGTAACGTGCCCTTTCCACTACGTGGTAGAGCTTGACTCGGCTCCTCTCTGCTTTGGTCCTTGTTTGCGTTTCCCGCAGTAACGACTCACGTGGTCGTGATCAGGAGATCCACGACGCAGACTTCCCTGTGCCAGTCAGAGCCTGACTCTGGTACAGAAGGATGCAGGTTCCTGTTCAGAAGTGGGTCACGTGTTCTCAGATGCAACATCAGCGTCTCGTGTTTACCACAGATTTATAAACTTTGTGTCAAGTCAGCTGGTGCGGTAAAACACTAAAACATCGGTGGCAAACTCTTATTTCATCCTGGGCTGCATCATCACCATGGTTACCATTAAAGGGACGGTTAACCAGCTGCTGGTTCCTAGACTTAAGGCAAAAAGTGAATTTTTGTCATAAAATCTTAAATTTCACTAAATTTGCAACTTTTGTCATCAAACTGAGGCTTTTTACTTAAGTAACAAATCTTTCTTATATAATCACAAATTTAGAAAAAAAATAAGATTTTGTTGTAAAATGTGAAATTTTGCATTATCAGATTTTTGTCATTAAATCTCAATTTTCACAAAAATTGCAACCTTCATAAAATGTTTTTGTAAAATTGCGATTGTTGCAAGATCAAGGCTTCTTTTAATAACTAAAATTTATATGATTTCAAGTGTCAATCTGCAACATTTTGACATAAAATTATAAGTTCTAAAATTTTACTTTTTGTCCTAAAAAAAAAAATTTTAAAAAAAAATCACAAATAAAAGCAAATTTGACAACCACCCCCCCCAAAAAAAAAAAAAAAAAAGCAAAACAAAAATGATCTTTTGCTACATCCTGACTTTCTGACTTTCTGACTTCAACCAGCTGCTCTCCACCTCTGCTTTTCCACAGTTTGATGTCAGAACTGAATCAGACATGCAGGCGTATTAAAATCGCTCTTGTGGACCAGATAAAATGAACGTGGCGGGCCGGATTTGGCCCATGGGCCTCGAGTTTGACGCCTGTGCCATGAGAGGAGGATTGAGTTCAAGCCATACCATGTGATAAAAAATGATGTGCTCAGGTGGATACGTGTATTTATATTACATTATAGGGAAAAAGGGCTTATTATTTCCTTTTTTTTACGTTTCAGTTCTACCTAAGCTAGTTATTCATCTCGTTGACTCGCCTTCTTAGACGCTCTGGCTTCTATGGAAACTCCTGCTTTAGATGGTTCCGGAGCAGACGTGAGCTCACGCAGCTCTGGGGAGTGAATGAGTCCGCCGTCACTCAGCCCTGGTACCACCAGCGCCGCCTGGACACAAACAAAACCACGCTGGACCCTTCCAGAGTCCTGACAGAACCTGACCCTGAAAGATCGGTCCCAGGTCACACGTGGTCGCGTCTCGGTCGCGGCGACGCCTCGAACGTTCCTGCGTGGACTGAGCACTTTACCGTAGGGGCCGGTGTCGCCGCCCGCCGCCTGTCATGTGACTTGAGAGCGCTCGCCGTTTCTCCATGTGTGACATTGATGGCAGCAATAAGCTTCTGTGCCTCTGTACTCTTCCTGTTCCTAAATGTGAAAACGGTGACCGTATTTTTGGTTTTGTTTTTTAAAGCCAGTTTAGAAATGCTGGTGACTCATAGATAAACGGTACCAATGTGAAAATTATTTTATAGAGGAAAGCAAAAGTTTTTTTCTACTCTGTTTAATCTCTTGTTGTTGTTTTTTTTTGTTTTTTTTTTTTAACATGCAGGCTTAATGCAAGTCCAGTGGCTCCAGTTAGAGTAGAATAAGGCAAGACAGCGATGCAATATAACCTATAAGCACTTGAATGTAGGTGTGCAAATGTCCTACGGTCTTCACTGGTTACGTAGAGAATTTAAAAGTTGTTTGTGTTGAATTTGGATGGAAAAACCAAAAGGAGAAGCCAAACAAAGCAAAAAGAGACGAGTTTGAACCACAGCTGGGTCTCTGTCCTGCAGGCCGGCGTGAAGAAATTTGCAAGTTTTTGATTGGCCTTTTAAAGTTTCTTGTTTGTGCCATCACAGTTTAAGTTGCAGCTTTTTTTTTTAATTTTTATTTTATTTTATTTTCCCCTCTCACCTGGTCGCAGTCGGCTTCCGGTTTTAGTGTCTGTAGTGTTGCAGTTCCTCGACTGACCACTAGGTGTGTTGCTAGGTGACGTTCTTCACATCAGAAGGATCTTTATCAGGCGGTGACCAAGCGCCACGATGCGTTTGAGTGCAGCCCGGACAGACGAGGCAGACGCTCATCCAGAGTTTATCTTCTAGCTCCGCCTCTCAGGGTCACACGAGGTCGCTGACATCAGACGGACATCTGTGCAGCTGCTGGAGTCATATCTCAGTAAAGATAACACGTTAAAGAATTCCACAAAAGAAACCACAAACTTGTGACTTTTTAACTCAGGACAAAAACTTACATAACTAAGAGATACTTTTGCGGAAAAAAAATGCAACATTTTGACATGAAACTACAACTTTATGTCAATAAAAGGGTAAATTTCGCATAGTTGTAATTTTATGTCCTAAAATCCATGTTATCGTTGTAACTTCAGTTCACAAAGCAAACTCATATCTCAAATCTTAATTTTGCATTATTTAAAAAAAAAAAAAATTGCAAAATATTGACTTTTTGACAAAAACTCCAACTTTTTGAGAATTGCTTTTGCAGAATTTTACATTTTTGTTAAAAAAACAAACAAACAAAGATCACAAATCCTTGTTGCAAAATTGCAAATTTAGCAACTCTTTGTCATGAAAACTTACAAATTTTTTATGCAAAATTACAGCTTCAGGTTGTAAACTCATCAGTTTTTGTTGTAGATTTCAAACAAAACCCAACAACTTTTTTTCAGTTTTTGTTGTAAAACTGCAACAGCTGAACTTCCTGAGTGGCTGCAGCTCTGAAACGGGGATCAAAGATTCCAGACAGACGTTTTATTTTTTAACTCCCTGAAAAGCAGCAGCAGCTCATGAAACCTTTGACCTTTCCAGTCGTTCTGCAGGTTTTTACGGCTTTTAGACTCCGCGTTTGAACTCGTTTAATCGCTTGAACAACGACGTTCAGCTTGAGTCTGAATGAACCGTTAGTTAGTCGAGGTTTGATTGAATCTTTTTAGACTGTTTAGAAAGAATCCTTGGGGAGAAATGGTAACAGACACTCAGGCTTGTTAGACTGGGAGACGTGACTTTTTTCTTTTTTCTTTTTTTACCCTCATACAGTCATTTGTTTTGACATCTGGCAGATTTGAATCCAGTAACAGTGTTGTTGTGACATAAATAGAATCACCTGCTCTACTCTGACTTCAGCTCTGTGAGCGAGTTTCATCGCTGTGACGCGTCGTGAAGCTCATCTAGGAAGTACGTTTTCTTGCAGTTCCTCCACTGGCCACTAGGTGCTGCCATCAAACCCCCATTGACCTCCATGTTTTAAAGTTACAACTGTGCAACAGATTTAAACATATTTACAGCCTGGTACCTGGTGTCCATGACACAGTTGTCATGGACACCAGGTACCAGGCTGTAAATATACAGGGAGGGATTTCTTTTTTTTTAACACATCAGATAAACTTATGTTAACAAAGCTGACCAATCAGATGCCAGGACGTCGTTTGAGGGGTTTGACTGACAGCTAGCTGTCAACTCTGTCTCTTTACAACACGGCGCTGAGCAGTTTGAGGAAAAAAATGGTCCTCCATGACTCTGTACGAATCTACAGGTCATGTGACCTGATAGTTGGTCCGGTGTTATCAATAATATGGGGGAGTTTGCGAAAGCCAAACAATACCTCCTAAAAATAAATAAATATCCTTTCAAATCCTGGGAGGTGAAATCTGCTTCCAGTTCTTTTACCTCTCTGAGGCGGACGCGTCGATAGAAAACCGACGGCGGCGCTCTTATTTCCTGCGCTGCGTCCAAGAGAGGGACGCGTGGCGTTTTGAGTCGTGTGTGTGATCCATTCCGGCCTTCAGGGCTGTATGTGTGTGCGTCCTCACTGCCGCTGAGCGTTTCCATGTCAACTGCCCGTCAGGCAGCACAGGTGTAACCGTTACCACAGAAACCGCGTTTATCTGAAGGTAAGTCTGAGGACAGTTTTGCTTCATGCTTCATCTCACTGCTTCTTTTTTCTTTTTTCTTTATTTTTTTAATTTAATTGGGCCTCATCTCAGTTTGTGTTCTCCATTGAGCCAGACAGCCATGCTCAGAAACATCTTGTTTGTGTGTTTTGGTGGATGGATCTCTAGTTGGGGCTATAAAATAATAAAAAACAATGAAGTGCGAGGGACCAGAGCCATTAACCGTAAAGAAACAGGCAACAGACTCTGAATATGTTGTTACATGTTTACATTTTTACCTTCTCTGTGCTTTTTTTTAAATTTCCTTTCTTCTTTTTCCTCTTGTTACCATTTTTCCCATCTTCAGAGGCATTAGGAGCCTCAGACCGTACGACTAAAGGTTTCCTTTTGATCAGTTCTCATGAGCAGAAATGTCTACTTGAAGTGAGCAGGAAACCCTGTAGAGGACGGAGCTGTCTGACACATATCTTGTCTCTGTAAACGGCCTTGTATCATAACTGTGAGTGTGAATGTATTTCTTTATAGAATGTTACTCATAAATAAAAGAAAAAACAATGAAAATCAAGGTTCACTTTGGTTCCTTTTTTTCTCTAATGTATAGTTGTTGTTGTTTTTGAAAATAAAGAACTTTTAGAGTCTCCACCATCGCATAACAAGCAAGATGTTCCTGATCCAAACATGGCTGTCAGTGGCTACATTAAACTCCAAAAGTCACATTTATTATGGGCTGAAAAATTAAAAAGATGCACAATATTGGCAGCTGTGTCTCATAGAAGCAGATGTGGAAGTGTTGAAATGCTTCTGGAGGTTCAGAGAAAAGTTTGTTTCGTGTCTTTTGGGGTTTTTTTGTTTGTTTTTTCAAGAGAAAAAAAACAAACATCACTGTTCCTAATCATTTTACTTAACGTGTGCAGTTGTGCATTAGTTGGAAGCTGTTCTTCAAAATCCTTACGTATGCAACAGATTAGAACGTGTACTATGAAGTATTTCATCAAATCAGGGGTGTCGTAGCTAGTTTTTACTGAATCGTAAGAATATAAACTTCTTAATACGTGTCAAACTGGAGGATCGCGGGCTACATCCGGCCCATCGAGCAGCCAGCTCATGTCAAAAAAGTCACAAATTAGCAAAAGATTATCAAAGATTCTACAACAAAATGTTGCTCATTTTTGTCAATTTTACAGAATCACAAGTTTTAACTTTTTTTTTTTTTCTCATTTAAAAGGGAATCTGATTCTAGGACAAAAGGTTGAAATCCTACAAAATTTGCAGTTTTACAACATTTTCGTAATTTGTCAGTTTTGTAAAAAAGCAAAACTTTCTGGTAAAATTGAGAATTTTGCAAAATCGCAATTTTTAACATGAAATTAAAATTTAACTTTATAAAATTGTGAGCTTTGTTAAAAACCACCAGAAAAACCCCAATAACAATAAAATAAAGTTTATATGGCAAAATACTAATCGATTTTTTTTTTTTTTTTTTTTTTAAATCTGACATTTGACTTTTTTTTTTGTTACTTAAAATTGACTTTATTCAGTAATTTCTTCTGTCTATTTTTATATTTCCGTGACTTAAATACATGATCTTATATTAATACCTTGTTACTTTATTTTATTAGCTATTATTTATCTGTAAATAATTTTATTAATAATGGGGATACTCCATTTTTCAATTTTCTTTAATTATACCACACTCAGGTTAATTTGACTTGCAAGCACTAAATATTTAAATGATGTTTTCGCTCACTAATTTCTGCCGCATCAGCAGCCGTCTAGAAAGCTCTTAATTCAGAGGAACAGTGGGAGGACCTCTTCCTTTATTTGGCGTTGCCATGGTGAATCTCGTTATCAGAGCTCCATAGACCAAACTCTAAACCCTCGTTTCTCTTCTCAGCGTTTGTTATAATAATAATAATAACAATAAAACCCAAAATGTAACAACTTGTTACATTTTAGTTACTACATATAGGCAAAGCAAAATGTTTTTGTCCCAATAGTGTCATAATTTTATTACATCATAGAGTGATTCAGTTATTTATATATGTATGTATGTATACATACATGTTAACCCCCATATACAGTATATGGTGTATATAAGGTGGGGTATTTGTGTACAGTACTAAATGGTAAATGACTTGTACAGTTGTAAAGCGCTGTATAAGTCATTTACCATTTAGTACTGTACAGTAAACATTGGAGCAATAAGTCCAGTTTAACAAGTTTTTGGGCTCAGCATGTTGTTACTTTATCGACCAGTTGTTGAGTTTTGGTTTTATTACTTTTTTTTTTTTAAATAACATTTCAGGTATGGGGCTCTAACAGGGTTACTAGAATCTGAGTCGGTGCTTTGTTTTTTTTACTCAGAACCTCCTTTCTGAAACAGACCCCTGTAAATCTCTTTCCCGTTCGAGCCAACCTTGCTGATCTCTAATCTAATGTAGTCACCCAGATGAGCTGTGGGGCCTCAGCAGCATCTATGATGGATCTCCAGCAGCTGGTTTCAGTTAAGGCATCTGGACTTCAGTTTTCTCGTTTCATGAGGACGTTTCTTTTCATCCAGACGGCTTCCTCAGATCCTCACCTCCTGGGTGGGGAGAACTGACCAGGCCACCGACCCTCCGGTCACCCCTGAGGTACCTGCCTGGTTTTAGCCACATGGACGGAGGCGCTAATGTTCCTGGAGGCACCTGGGTAGGAGACTCTGAGAACCTCAACCCATCTGTCTTTAAGAGTCGAGGAAAGGAGGTCGACTCTGCGTATTTACAGGCTGCTTTATGTTTGTTGGTTTCAAAGCAACAAATGAAGGAGTGGAAGAACTGAGGTGGAGAGCAGCTGGTTTATGACAGAAAGTCAGGATTTAGAAAACGTTTGCAACAGATTTTACAACAAAAAGTTGCTCATTCTTGTCTAAATTTTATTTTTAAATTTAAAATCGTCCAAAATCTTCAGTTTGATGACCTAATTTTCAGAATTTTATGTCAATGTTACAAAAAAATTATATTTTCCAACAAATCTGCGTCACTTAAATTAAAACCTCACAATTTTGTGACGTTTGTGATTGTACAATAAAAAGTCTCAATCTTGTAAAAACCAGTAATTTTACAACAGAAATAGCTTTTTAAACGTTTTTTTTCATTTACGATTTATACAAGTAAAATCTGATTTCAGTCTCAATTTTATGATAAATTACTGTTTTTTTGGTTTTCTTTTTAAGCTCGTGAAGAATAAATAGCACTTTAACAGTAACCATGGTGACGATGTGGCCCTCTAAGGGTAACCATGGGGATGACATGGCCCTTTAACAGTAACCATGGTGATGATGTGGCCCTCTAAGGGTAACCATGGGGATGACGTGGCCCTCTAAGGGTAACCATGGGGATGACGTGGCCCTTTAACAGTAACCATGGGGATGACGTGGCCCTTTAACGGTAACCATGGGGATGACGTGGCCCTTTAACGGTAACCATGGTGATGATGTGGCCCTCTAAGGGTAACCATGGTGATGATGTAGCCCTTTAACAGTAACCATGGTGATGACATGGCCCTTTAACAGTAACCATGGTGACGACATGGCCCAGGATGTTTGTCTGACTGCTGTGAGGGAGCAGACTTCTGAGCTCCAACAGATTTTATCTTTTACCACACAAGAGAACAATCTCATGCGTGTTTTCACCACTTATTTGTATCTTCTAAAAGATCAGATGCAGCTTGTAATCCCCCCCCCCCCCCAGTAAACAATCAGCGCAGGCCTGACATCTCATGATTAAAGATGTTTGCATTGTTGCCTCGTGGCGAGGTGAACGTGATTACATGTTGTAATCTCTGACTGATGGACGGAGCAGATGCAACAGCGGCTCCAAAAGCTGCTTTAATATATTTTTAATTCTAAATGTGCTCTGTACTTCTGCCTTGTTTGCTTCACGGACAACAAAGCTTTTTTTTTTTTTTTTTTTTATTTTGGCGAATCTCTCCATCATTCCGTCCTGCCAGTTTGAATGGAGACGAGGAGAAGTTTCCATTTTCATGTCCTCAGCAGGGGGTCCTTCCTCGAACAGGGAACAATACTTTGGCTTCTTTTATTTTCGGTACGTTTGGAGGCTCTCCACTCGCTAATTAGCCTCAAACGCCCGTTATGCAAATCTCTTGGACAAGAACGAAACAAGTTTACTCCATTTTCTGTTTTTCGACATGCCAGATACATGCAGGAAAGTACAGAAATGCAGAACAAACGGGTGGAAACTGAGTCTTTTGGGAGTAAGTGACTTAAATCCTAAATCTTTTCAGGCAGATTTGAATTTAAAAGCAATTTTGTGAATCTTGAAAAGCGTCTTACTCCTTGAACCTTTAAGCCTGTTCGTCTCTCAGCAGCTTTTCCACCATATTGAGCGTGGTGATTCTCCTCTGCTGCTTCCACCAGAGCCGAACTGTTGGGAATCCTCCCTAAAGCCCAGTAATCCCCATTTCACTAATGTCCCATATTAAGGAAATGAAAACTTCTAACTTCTGCTGATGAGAACATCTGAAGGATGTGGGGGTGACTGAGGCTCTTTAACTGGTGCTGTTTCTGCAGGTACCAGCGCCATGAAGAGCGAGCGGACCACCGAGGAGGTCACCACCACCGCTGAGGGTCCGCAGCCAGCGCCAACGACGAAGGAGCACAGACCGAGCAAGAGGAGCAGCTGCAGACTGGGCGATGACTCGGACAGCGACTTCGAGTCCGACCCTCCTTCTCCAAAAAGCAGCGAGGACGAAGAGCAGGAGGAGGAGGAGGCCTTGAACAGCGAGCACGGCGAAGACACAGAGCCAGAGAACTTGGGACAAAGACCTCTGCTGATGGACTCTGAAGACGACGAGGACGAAGACAAGCACAGCTCTGATTCGGACTACGAAGCCAGCAGGGTCAAGAGTCGCTCAAAGAAAGCGGCAGGCCCCAAAGGTGTCCTCAAGAGTCCTCAAGGCTCTGGGACGACTCTGATCACTCCTCCCGTGTCGCCTGGCGGCGCGAGAGCCGTGGATGTGTTCGGCGCCGTTCCCTTTGCCGGGGGGGCTGCACCTGAGAGCGCCGACATCTTCGCCAAAGCGCCTTTCAGGCAAGGCAGCCACGAGCAGCAAGCTGCGGACGAGTTTGACGTTTTCACCAAAGCGCCGTTCAGCCGGAACCTCTCCAGGTCGGGGAGGAGCGGCGGCGACGTCCCCATGGGCCAGACGCCACCCATCTCCCCCGAGGCCATTGACCTCTTCGGCTTCTCTCCTTTCCAGCCGGGCCCCAACGAGCCGCCTCCCGTAACCTCCAGGAGCGCAGAGGACATCTTCCAGCCGTCCATTCAGGAGTCGGCGAGTCCTCAGCAGCAGAGGCTGAGGCAGCGCAGCCTCCAGAAGCTGTCATCACGCCAGAGGAAGACCAAGCAGGAGGCGGCGGTGGGGGGCAGCAACGGCAAACGGCACCACGGGACCCCGACCGGAGGACGCAAGAGCAACAAGCCGACTTACCGGACGCCCGAGAAGGTCCGCAGGCACAAGAAGGTCGGCCGCAGAGACTCGCAGAGCAGCAACGAGTTCCTCAGCACCTCCGACTCTAAAGAGAACATCAGCGTGGACATCACCATGGCCGAAGGGAAGGACAAAGGAGAACCCGTGCCGGTGGATGACGCCCTTTTAGACCCGTTTGGGGCAAAACCCTTCCACCCACAGGACGGCACCCGCCACGGCCAGTACCCGGGTCTCGGCGACGGTAGGAGCGACATGGGCACGGCCAACGGTAAGTCCTGGACGGGCGCTCTTCACACCGGCTTTGGAGATGGCAGAATCATGGATGACTTTGGGGCGGTGCCCTTCACAGAACTGGTGATCCACAGCGGACCTCAGCAGCAGCCGCCGCCCTCGCAGCCCGTGGACCTGGACCCTTTCGGGGCCGCGCCTTTTCCCTCAAAGCAGTGACTCACTCCTGCGTCTTCCCACGCTGCCGGTCACACTTAATTCCTCCTGAAGTTTTTCAACTTGGGATCTTTTTCTAATTTTTATTAACAAGTCATGGAACAACAAGCTAACAACATTCTAGCTTTTTGTTTGTTTTGTTTTTATTAGTTTGAGTAAGAAAAGTGTAAATCCTGTGGAGAGCGTTGATTCCACGTGTTTGAGGAAGCCTTTTTATGCTGCATCTTTATGCTTTTAGGGAAATGTAAAGAGACGGGACGGAGACGCCCACTCAACAGTCGTACTGTGATTGTAAATCTGATACTTGACTGCTTTTTTCTCGTCTGCCTTCTGATTCGTCTGTAGCACCACGAAGCCTTACCTGAGCTGGGCTCCGCCTTCCTTCGCAGTTACCTCGGAAACGACGCAGTGCCGCTTTTCCCGGCGTCGTTTTGAAATCATTTGGGAGTTGTTAACCACTTATCTTCACTAGACCTTTTATTTTCTCTATGCATACTGTCCCTGTGGTCTTCAAACGGCACATGTTCGTGCGATTGTGTCGCATTTCACTTGGATTTCTAGAAGGGAGTGAATTTTATTGTGTTTCTTTGAAAACATTGGAGCTTTTCATTTTGTCAGGTTTGAGTTTAGGCTCTTAACAGTTGTTTTTTGTTTCTGTTTTTTCCCTCTAGCAGTAAACTTCTTTGTGAGTACTGTTGTTTTTTCGTTTTTTTCATGAAGTTGAAACTCAAAATTCTGTTTAGAAATAAAATCAAATCTGCTTTGAATCTCTTCCAGGATTTGTGAAACTTTACAGATGTGCCACTTCAAATTTATTTTTATTTGCACCGTAACTCAACGTTTTGCCGTTTTGGAAACATCTGCGCTCGACTCCCAACTGAAGAGCTGTCAAGGTTTCTTTATCAAAGCTCATTCAGCGCCACCTGGTGGTCTGGAGCAGCAACACCCTCCAAACTGAAATTAAATCAGGGTTTGGAGTGTTAAAGGTTTATTATAGGAGCGTGTTGGATAGTGAACAATTTATATCCACCTCAAGCTTTGATTATTTAAATAATGAGTGGTTAATCAGTCTTTTTTAAATACAGTTTATTTTTGATGTTGTATTCACAGCAATACCACTTCTGACCACATGGGGGCACAGACTCAATGATACTGTCCTCGTGCTCTGATTGGTTGGAGCACTAACCAACTGTATGGAGAAGCAGAGACCCTACATCTGTCCAGATGTTGGGGTCTGATATATCAGGGCAGGAATCCAGAAAAAACTCAAATCAGTTTTTAAAACTTTTTTTTTTTTTTATTCATAGTGGAGTTCAGCAGTTTGACAGCTCAGGTACAAAAAGATACAAAACTACTTACTTCTGCTACAAAATGAGTCTCGGACACGCCGATGTATTTCAGAGCATACGAAAGACAAAACTCTTTACAGACGTTACAGAGCAGGTTCATGATGAATAATTTAAAAGTACAAAACAAATTAAAATATGTCCCCACAGAGCTTTTCTTGCAGTCTAAAACAAATAATCACACAAAATGACTGGCTTTCATCCCACAATGAGTCTACAATCATTACAACACTCAACCGTCACTTAAGACTTCTTAAACAGCACTGAGCGATACGGACAAAAGGAACTTTCAAAGTGTTTTCTGATACTAATCCAGCTGGAAACCAGCGTTACGGGTGGAATCACTGGAATCTTCTCATAGCAGGTCAAACACGCTCTGAGCTCCAGTTACGTAGCATCAGCACGGCTAGCATCAGCACCGTTAGCTCCCAGCGTGTAAGAAACAAATGAATAAAATGGCAGAAAGGCCTTAACTGTCAGGTCACCTGCTGAGACGTAAATGAAAACCTGAAGTACAGTTGTGTTCGAAACAAAAAAAAAGTGAGTAAAGCTCAAAGTTCTTTTATTTCCAAACGCTGCACGTTCTATGAAGAACTTTTTTTTCCTCATAAAACGAAGAACATTTCTGTATAAACTGGATGATGCTTGTAGACTTGTTTCCTGTAAATGACCAAACTAATATTTAGTTTCTGACAGACAGCTGCTTCACATCTGTGTTCATGTGCCCACTGATTTCAAAAACAGCCAACTAATCCTTATTGTAGCTTTTATTTCCAAAAATAAAAATGTCCTGGACTGCATCAAGCTTTACTCACTTTTTATTTTATAAACTTGCTATTATTTTGAGCAGAACTGTAACAATAATGTCATTTTGTAACGATACATCCTGTGAGATCATCTAAACTCTCAGAATATCGTTATGAACTGTGTCCTCACAGATCTGCTGCTTATTCTGGAGTTTGAAGCCACTAAAATACCAACATGGTTCAACATTGCACGTCCCCCTGAAAAGACTGAGGTTTGCTGATGCTCAGCTTTCTGGAGCAATAAAAAGTGCAGATTTACTGTAACAGCTTTGTCGTTTCAAAACTCTCCGCCAGTGTTTACTTTCAGATACTTTATGGAATATTTACGAGTCGTGTTGTTGGTGAATGACAGGCCGAGTGTTAGCGGGTCTGCATGCTAACAGTTTAAGTACTGAAGTGATGCGACACAAGAGCATCATTTAAACACTGCAGGTGAAGGCTGAAGTTGTTTTCCTGAACATAAAAGAAAAAGAGCGTCTAAGTCTAATTATTTTGAGCTCATGCTGACAGAAAATCAGGAATTAAACTGAACTGTTTGGCTTTGAGAGCATATGTGGGCCAAACATTTTTAGCGTCATGCCAACACACAAGCTATGAAATACGAGGCTGTCTCAGTTTGAACAGAGGAAGCAGACAGTACACTATAACTTTCCTTAATGGTCACTTATCTAGTCTTTAACGTCTGTTAAGGTCTCAGTGGCGACCCCTAGAGGCTGAGATGGGAGAATTTCCTATAAAAACAGGTGAAAGGAGGCTTCCATCCTCCAAATGTTAACGTCAGTATGAACACAGAACCAAACTTCAGTACCTGAACGTAATAAACAGTCGTCGCTGAGGGAAGATGCAGAAAAAACCTTCAAATCTAAGACGACGTTCAGTACCAGTCGTTGGTGGACTCTTTTTCTTTTCTCAACTTTATCTGTGCTGTTATTTCTGCTCGTTTTCATTGGTCAGTTTGTTCAACAGCAGCACAAAAACACCCCAAACTGACTGTTACGGGATTAAAATGATGGCTGGATTTTAATTTCATGAATGAAGGAAGCAGTCCAAAGGGTCATTTAGAAATATTAAATGTACACGATTTAGAAAAAGCTACATGGTTGCATTTACAGGCACTTCCAGAACTGAGGGATCTGAATATTTAATTTAATTTATTAAAATAAAATAAAAAAGGTCACAGTTCACCTCCAACCACTGGAGCCCCGTTTTATCCAGGAAGTTCTGTTCTTGGTCTGGTTCTGGTCTGCAGAGCTCTGGGTGGTTTTTCTCCTCCCATGTGCCGTCCACAGTCCTGCAGACCTACAGAGGGTTAAAACACGGGTTCAAACCTAAAATGCATCAGATTGTACTTTTATTGAACAAAGCTGAATACTTTTAGCTCAGACTCCATCAGCTCCAGCATTTCCAGATTTTCACAGATTAATTTACAATCCAGAACAAAAAAAAAACTTAAAATCACAAGAGGGGTAAAAAACCGGGATTGTAAAGTCACGTCTGTGATTTCTGGCTCCGTCTTTATAAAAGATAGATGACGTGACGTCTCGTCTCTTTGTGTTGATCTGAAATCATTACGGCCTGTTGGAGCTACACTGGCTGCAGATTACCCGAGATTAAAATAAATGACCAGATAATATCAATAAAACAACATCTTCAGATCACCTGGTACGTTTATGTCACATCAGGGGAAAAAAAGCTGCATCCAATTAAAACCGTACAATATGACATCTGTCACATCTGTCAGAGAGCTCGTTAGTTCTCACCGTGAAAAAGTCGAGATCCCGCGGTGCTGAGCGGCGTCCTAGGTGTGCTGGGGAGCTTCAGGGCAGGGCTGACTGTGTCTGTAGGCCATGATGAAGCCTGACGACTGGTGCCACCAGTAGAACATCAGCACCAGCAGCAGGTGCCACACCTGGTGGCTGGAGCCCAGGTAGTTCAGCTGACCTGCAGCAGCACCAGGAGAGGAGAGGAAGTTCACAAACCAGCCTGGCAGAGTTCATGTACCTGGAAATCCATGACTGGTTTTGAAGTTTTACAATATTCTTGATGGTGAGAGACGTCCTACCTGGGAAGTAGCGTTCAGGAACTCTTGAAACGTAGAAAATGAGAGCTAACGCCGCAATGAAGTACATCCCCAAAACCCTCGGGACAAAAGCCTGAGGAGGACACATCTGTTAACTAAAAAAAAAAAAAAAAAGGTGAAGAACTAAACCCTCACTGATGGTCTCACCTGGACCAGCTCCGAGGAGAAGCCCCCCGTGATGCAGATCCAGTGGACGGTGGGGACGAGGCCGTACCCGGCCACCGAGCAGAAGATGAGCGAGCGCAGCTGCTTCCACTGTTTGCTCAGGTACTGAGGGTGGATCTGAGCGAAGAACACGGCCAGGATCATGGCCAGAACCGTCACCAGGTACACCTGCCGCCAGTACTGTAACGAGACGGAGGTCCCAGGTCACATGCCAACGTGGACGCAGCTGCAGACAACGTCTCTGGAGGAAACATCAGTAGCCACTACAAGACTGGGTCTTTGCACAAACCCGAGGAGCTCGGGTTGCATGAGGGTCTCTCCAAAGCCCCAGAAGCTCTGGACATTTCCTAGTTACTTCAGTCATGTCACTCAGGCAGGTGTCGTGTCTCAGAACAGCAGAGTTTGTGTTTTATGAAAAGATTTGCAAATGTTAGTTTCAGACATCAGAGGAAGGTGATTTTTAAAACCTGAGCGCAGAAACCATTTATGACTGACATGTTTACACATTAAGTACTGGTTTCTAAAAAGGTCTAAAAGAGGGCTAAGAAACTGTGATTTCTGGCTCCATCTTTATAAAAGATGGCCTCTGAGTTGATCTGAAATAATTACGGCCTGTGAGCACCCTACCTGTGCACCCGAGGCTGCGTAGTATCGTTACTGGTTTTGGAGGCAGCAGTTTTCATAAAAGATGTTGGATTTGGGCATCTCGGGTTCAGCACTTTCTTGGTTGCAGCCCTTCTCTTTACCACATACACCACCTCTCTTGACCACGTTTAGTTTATTGGTTTATTACGTCGTGGACAATCCCAATTAATTGACTGCATCAATGGCAGTAAAAAGGACAGCTTTAGCTAACACGGCTAATATCCTGCTGTAGATGACAATAGACACCCTAAAAAATAACAACATATTTTTTAGAACATTGATTAAAAGGGAGGGTTAAAACAGCTAAGAGACAAGGTAATCAATAACAGCACATACAACATACCACTAATCAGACAACCTATCAGAGCATACGACACGTTCAGGGAAGCAGACAGACAGGCAGCATGATCATGACAAAAATAACACGCAGCCACATGTTAGTGTGTGCAAGTGTAATTGTTAACAAACCTGTTTTTAGTTTGGTCTGTATGCGTCTTGAACATGGATGGGAAGTAAGTTCCAGTTTTGTATTGCTTTAACAGAAAATGCTAACTGACCAAATGTACTTATCCAGAAAGGGACCATTAAGACACCACGCACTGCTTCCAGTGATCTGACCAGTGTTGTTGCGTTGGTTTATGAACGAGTTCAGTGGAGGAGGAGCTAAATCATGCAGACGTTCCTATATTTTATGACGTCTTCCAGCTCAGAAGCTAATGTTTATGTAAGATGGTGCAATGAGAGCAGCTTGTCTGTATACGGCTGCAGTGGCTTCAAGGTTGAGCCACTGGTTTGTCCCCAGCTTGTGAGGCAGTATGTCAGATGTGACATAATCATGGCATTCACATATAATTTGGTATTTCTTATGTATTTAACCCTGATTCTTTGACTTACTTTTTGAATGTGTTGAACGTTAGATTGGAGTCAATAATGACTCCCTCATATCTGACCTCTGACAGGATGTCATTATTATGGCCAGAGATCATTATATTTGGAACAATCCTGCACTGCCTTTTTTGTTTTTTAATTAACGATGTTCAATCATACGGCTTCTCATACCACTGCCATGCAGATGACATCCAACTCTACCCATCATTCCCTCCAGAGGACCCCGCAGTCATGAATCGTGTCCTTAACTGCACTCACCTGAATTCTGATTTAACTTTGACTACGTTTCTGTGCCTTAATCGAATTCCCTCTGTTGTAAGTCGCTCAGGATAAGTGTCTGCTAACTGTGATGAATTTCTTCTTCTCTTTATCATCTGGAATCATTAAGCGTCACCTGGAGCTGTGTAGTTGGGAAGAAAAGGTTTCTGAGTGAGAACTGAACAAACCTGCATGTAAAGGCCCTGAGAACAAAGACAGTACTGAAACAGAGAAGTGAAGCTTTCTGGCTCAGGAAAGGAAGAAGAGAATCTCTTTTTTGTTTCTTTTTTTTGGCCTGTAGAGTCTTTCTGGCTGCATTTCCTTGAAACTGCAGAAGGAGAAGCTCGATGCACGTGTTAAAAAAAAAAAAAAAAACTGTCTCAGTTGTTAACACAGATACGCAGCACGCACGTCCTCAGATCTGTACTTGGTATTTAAACTTCTTTAAGTATCTGTGGAAAGTCTGGGCGGCCTCGTCTCCGTCCCTTCTGTCCGTTCGTGTGGATGCAGGCCTCCGTCCAGTCGCACGTCCTCATGTGACGAGTCCTGCTGAATTTCACAGTGAATAAATTTGCACCCTGAAACAAGGCCCCGCTCTGCTTCAGCCAACATTTTTAGACCACATCTTCTCCTCTCCAGAGCTGCATCCCAGATAAGACGAGAGTTTGACAGGCTAAATATATATATTTATAATAAAAAAAGTGTTTTTCTTCAAGAACTTGGCTTGCCACTGAAGAGGAGCCACCCCAGAAGCAGAGCCCCGATCTTGGCATTAATGTGGAGGTGTGGGGGGCGGGGGGCGCCTTCGCTGAGACTTGCGAGTGTCATATGGTGGGGAACAGGAGTGACGGATCGCTCCGTGAATGCAGCCATCTGGTTTGGGCTGCAGCAGATTTCAGCTCCGTTCTGGGGGCAAAATAACCCGGCGCTTCCAATATGTGGGGGAGTACAGAGCCCAGCCAAACACTTCAGGAGTAAAAGGGATTTAAAAAAAAATAAACGTGGTGGTGGGCGGCTGGAATGAGGAGCTGAAACTAGAGTGTCAGCGGAGGCTGCTTTCCAAACGGTGAGCACGTCGAAAGGTGTCGTGTTGCTTCAACGGGAACGAAGAGTCAACGAGCAGCCAGATTGCTTCTTTATTCAATTACTGCTTCTTCAGGGCGAAGATGCTGAACTGAAGCTTCCACTGAGGACCGCCGCAGCCACGCTCCATGTTACACGTGTCAAACTCAAGGACCGCGGGCCAAATCCAGCCCACCACATCATTTTATCTGGACCGCAAGAAGCCATCCATCCATCCATCATCTATACCCGCCATGTCCTGTGCAGGGTCACGGGGGTCTGCTGGAGCCTATCCCAGCTCACTTCAGGCGAAAGGCAGGGGTCCACCCTG
>JBAMYA010000024.1:18252043-18269464 GCA_037176975.1 Arrhamphus sclerolepis | reverse complement strand
CCTTAAAGCAGCTGCTCTCCACCTCAGTTATTCCACCTTAAAGCAGCTGTTCTCCATCTCAGTTATTCCACCTTAAATCAGCTGCTCTCCACCTCAGTTATTCCACTTTCTGATGTCAGAACTGAATCAAACATGAGTCACATTGAAATTTCATCAGAATGTTGATGATTGCCTCCTCCTTGAACCGCCACCTTATCGTGGTGGAGGGGTTTGAGTATCCGAATGATCCTAGGAGCTATGTTCTCGGGGGCTTAATGCCCCTGGTAGGGTCTCCCAAGGCAAATAGGTCCTAAGTTCACATCAGACTAAGAGTAGTTCACAGACCCCTTATGAGTACAACAATACAAAAGACGTGTACGTTGCCTGGATTGGCGTTACCGGGGCCCCACCCTGGAGCCAGGCCTGGGGTTGGGGCTCGCAGGCGAGCTCCTGGTGGCCAGGTCTTTGCCTGCGGGACCCGGCCGGGCTCAGCCCAAACAAGCAGCATGGGCGCCTCTTCAAGTTGGCTCACCACCTGCAGGAAGGGCCATAAGGGGACGGTGCAGTGCGAATTGGGTGGCAGTTGTGGGCGGGGACCCCGACGACCCAATCCTGGGACACCAACTCTGGATATGGGGAGCTTGTGCGGGAGGTGGAACAGTACCAACTGGAAATATTTGGGCTCACCTTCACGCACAGTCTGGACTCCAGAACCCAACTCCTTGAGAGAGGCTGGACTCTCTTCTCTTCTGGAGTTGCCCGCGTGAGAGGTGGCGTGCTGGTGTGGGCTTCCTCATGTGTTGGAACGAAAGGGACACATCCCTGACCTCCGGCCATATGTCTTGGACACTCAGGTGAAGAGAGGGGCTGAGTTGTCAACTGACCACCACCTGGTGGTGAGTTGGGTCCGCTGGTGGGGGAGGAAGCTGGTCAGACTTGGCAGACCAAGTGTATCATGAGGGTCTGCTGGGAACGCCTGGCGGATCCCCTGTCAGGGAGGTCTTCAACTCCCACCTCCGGGAGAGCTTTGACCAGATCCCGAGGGAAGTTGGAGATACTGAGTCTGAGTGGACCATGTTCTCCACTTCTATTGTGGATACGGCTGTTTGAAGCTGTGGTCATAAGGTCTCTGGTGCCTGTCGCAGCGGCAATCCCCAAACCTGGTGGTGGACACCGGAAGTAAGGGATGCTGTCAAGCTGAAGAAGGAGTCATACCGAGCCTGGTTGGTTCGGGGGACTCCTGAAGCAGCTGACGGGTACCAACAGGCCAAGCGGACGGCAGCTCGAGCAGTTGCAGAAGCAAAAACTCGGGTCTGGGAAAAGTTCGGAGAGGCCATGGAGGAGGACTACCAGTCGGCCTCGAAGAAATTCTGGCAAACCGTCCGTCGCCTCAGGAGGGGGAAGCAGTGCTCTGCCAACACTGTTTACAGTGGAGGTGGGGAGCTGTTGACCTCGACTGGGGATATTGTCGGGCGGTGGAAGGAATACTTCGAGGATCTCCTCAATCCCACTGACACGCCTTTGCTAGAGGAAGCAGAAGATGAGGACTCAGAGGTTGACTCATTCATCACTCAAGCCGAAGTCACTGAGGTAGTTCGGAAGCTGCCCAGTGGCAAGGCTCCGGGGGTGGATGAGATCCGCTCTGAATACCCCCATATATGTAAACACACACAACTTACCCGAAACTTACCCGTGCACAGCCATGTATCCAACCAAAGACAACAAACCAAAACGGTTCAGTTTGAATAACTATTTTGTTACACTCCTAGCAATTTCAAAACTTTGTCACAACAAAAGTATTTTTTGTCAATTTTTAAAATAAAATTCCCAACGTTTTAATCGAGACTTTTGGAGTATTGCCACTTTGTATTGCAAAATTGTGATTTATTTTAACTTAATTTTGTAACTTTTTGTTGTAAAATACTGACTTTTGCCAAATTGCAACCTTTTGACATAAAATTATGACTTTGTCAAAAACAATTGTGAACTCCAATGTAGGCTACTGTATGTTATAAAGCAGCAGAAAGAAATGACCTCTGCTACACCTGTGTACTATCACGAGCCCCGCTCCTGGACTCGGTGCCGACCACATTCTGGACAGTGATTTTCTTCAAGAGCATACAACACCCATTACTTACAAATAAAATATGGAATACTGATGTGTTTGACCGCAATGATGGTCTATCCCAGATGCTTCCAAACAATTTTTTGAAAAACCCCATTTCCCATATCCTCCCGACCTTCTCTGAAATGAGATGGTATTCATGCAGCTCCGTGGCTTTTTAGTGTAATCTGCAAAGTCAGGAAAAACTACCCATCAAAAACAGTGTGTGCTAATAAACAGTAGTACATATCAGCTTATGAATGTTTCAAGTATCAGATCCACATGTGAGACAGAGGGATGAGCTGTCCTTGGAAAAAAAACAGATTTCAGGCACTTTTGTAAGCCAATATGCCCTTTATTTAACCGCCAGAGCTAATCACACTTTGAGCCAGATTCAGCAGGGTGTGCTCTGGCATTTATTTGCAGTCGAGTCCACAGCCAGGACAAATCATTCATGATTTAATAATTCAAAGAGTCTGGTCTCTGCTAGAATCCCTCAGCTGCCACATTCGTAGCAACAATTATACTTGGGATGGTGCTAAAACATGAAGTCATCATTGACCCAGCCACCCACAGCATCTTGCGATAGTTTGGATTGGCTGGAAGCATGAATGTGAAATGACCTTGTAAAAACCTAATACAGCCGCTAATTCTAGTGGTACAACGGGACTAAAGAGTTTTCTCCACCTGGTGACCGAATTCAAGTTGTTATATTTGATATTCAGTAATAAAAGAATTTGGTCTTGTTGAACATGGGAAAGAAACCCTTTAAAATCCCCAATCACCAATTTTTTTTTAGTACGTATCAAATCTGGATCAAATTATCTATTTCAAAATAATGTTCTTAGCCTCTTTTTGAATCTTATTGATGAAGCAGATGTGTGAAGGTCATTGGATCAAGGCAATTTGCCCAACACCGGAGAAGATGTCAAAAAAATTAAGAGAGAAAATAAAATAAACCAACAAAACATGACTTAGATCACAAACTGCAAATCTTAAAGCTTTGGATACATTTGAACAGACTTTCTTTGTGAATAAAACCTTAAACATTCAAGATGAAAAATGTCCTAAATGTTTTATGGATGAATTGTGAAAATGTCTTAACAGTATAGGAAAAAGGAGGACTCATGAAATCAGATTAATAATAGACCTTGCACTTTATGTTGGCTCTACATCTGTACTTGGCCATACAATGAAAAAAGAAGTGCTTTACTGGGTATTATTAGTTGAAAGTGATTTATAAATGTTCGCCATATCCAGCAAAACTTATGTAGAAAGTTGACAGGGGTTTAAATCAGGCCACTGTAGCTGACAAATGAGAGAAGACTGTGCCCAGAGAGTGCTGGCCTTCGTAGCTTGTGCCTTTACAAGAAAGTATTTCCTTTGAGCATTCCCCAACTTTGGAATTTGAACCAGGTAAGCAGTTTATATATTTATCTTTTTTTATTTTTAACCTTATCCATCATACTGCACTACACCAATATTATTATCAACAAAACATACTACAGTTACCATCCTTTGTCTTTGTCTGTCTTAATGTGTTCCACTGTTGTTTTTTCTGTTTGCGTTTTTTTTCTCTTCCTTTAGTCCTCTGACAGAATCATCAAATAAAGTTTGTTAGATTAGACTGTCAAGAGGGCTGAAGTACACTTTCACCCACACTCTCACCTTTGCACTAAGAAATCACTGCAAGATCAAATTGCATATAAAGTTAAAAGGTTGGTTGTTTTTTTTTTTGTCAAACTTGACACTAAACCCCAGCATATATGCAGACACACAAAAAAAACTTCACCTAGAAAACAGCCCTCGCTTTAGTCCTCTTGTGTAGATATCTCCAAAGATCTTGTGTTCCTATGGTCTTCCTCAACTGTCTGTTTCTTGAATTCAAACTGAAGTGTAGAGAAAAAAAAAAAAAACCCAACCCAAAACATATAAATGGGTTTTGTTGCTCCGCGTTTCCCCTAGCGGGGGTTCAGGGGAAGAACTAGCAGGCTGGAAATTTAACATGGTTGACGTCCTCCTCAGTGCTTTCAGTCGTCGTGTATCTACTTATGTTGACAGAGCTGGTCGCATGTAAACTACCACTCCAAACCACATAATGACATGAAAAATATTGGTGCTAAAGATGATTGCAGCATTTCTATTTGTCGTTGGTAACACGATAATGGTGGTGCTGAATGAGAAAGGACGGCTTGTATGCGAAGTGGACATGATGTGACTGGATGACATCATCTCCTGCCCACAGTAACCAATCAGAGAGTCAGTCCCACCCCCACCCCCATTCAGAAGTGTCATTACTGGTAACAGAGGAGACACACGTCAATGATCCCATACCTGAAAAGCTAACTGGCACCCCTGCTGGTGGAAATGTACCTTCCATTTACTGCACATATATAAAGTACTTCTAAGGGGCATTTATGATTTAAGGGGTAAGTAAGGGGTAGAAGAATGTGTTCTGTACCCAGTTCACAATGGTAATCATTAATAGACTTTCCAACATCTGATTCCTTCTTCAATAAGCTTATAGTTTTGTGAGATTCATTTTGTGAAGTATAACCTGAAACCTTTATCTTTTACGTCTTCAGGTAGTGCATTGGATTTTGAGGTGCGTTTAGGATCATTATTCTGTTGTAGAAGTCATGCTCAGAGCAACAGTGCACTATCCTTGGAGGGTCTGCTAAATCTACTTTAAGGTATTTTGCAGTGCTGTGGTGGTTTTGATTTGACATGAGAACAATTTCAAATTGGAAAATGTTCTTGTACTTGCAGTTGTTGTGTTCACTTTCTGAACTCAGTGTTGCTATCTTGCTGACATAGTGGAAGTGGTAGGACACTACGTTTTCGCTATGTGCTAGGCCTGTATGTTTTTGGTGTAAAAAGAGGCCGTTAGTCTGTTTTTGGTGCCAAAGACAGGTTATTTGGTAACACTGACTGATGTAGATTTGTTGGATATTGATGATGAGCAAAAAACACTGCAACACCAGTGAAAAGGGATCAGCAGAGACTGCACTTCATCGGGACACTGAAGAAGGCTGGGCTTAATCACCAGCCCCTCACCCAGGCCCACAGAGGATGCACTGCATCCTCAGCAGTGGTATCAATGAGGTACGGCAACACCACCCTGGCTGAGAGGAAATCACTGCAACGCCTTCAAAATGATAGAGAAGGGCGTAGGATCCAAACTCCCCCATATGCTCTTTTTTTAAAAAAGAATTTGCCATAGTCTGGTGTGGCGAACAAAATGGACAACAATGGACAAAAATGTGGCTGCATATGCTCAGAGATATGGAAAAACAAATTATAAAACTTGCACTGAATTGGCTCTCAGTATGTTCAGGAGCTCTCAGTATGTTCAGGAGCTAAGCATTAACACAAGACCTGGCGCAGCACCAAATGCCAGGTCCAGGGCTCCATGTTCTGCAGAACTGGCAAGTTTTAATTCCAAAAAGGAAGCTGTGCCATTTCAAAGCAAATGCGCAATGAAAATTCAATTAAGGTTTGACTTAATTTGTGCTTTACAAGGTGGAGTGAAACAGCCCAGCCTCCTACGGGAGGGCCTCGTCTGTCAGAAATGTAGCTCAGGTTACCACTTGGATGGAAAACATGGTATTCCATGTCCAATTATCTGAACACATCAGCACCTAGCTCAAATTATAGATCTCATCTTGTGGTGTGCAAGAATGTGGTTCCATGCGGTCTCGTTTCAAACAGGTCATGTTTATGGCCTGTTACTGAGAGACATGACCACTATTGAATGAATAGATGACCGACCTGAAGTGGCTTTGTCAAGCTGACAAATGTATTATTGTTAAATTACTTTTTTCTTTAAGGCATAAAAAACATTTGGCTTTGGGAACATTGTTTTTATAAAAAATGATGTAGCCTTTCAGGCTGTGGATGTGGAATAATTACTGATTTGGACCAGGGTGGCAGAAATACGCTCCAAATGTTCAAGGTAAGCACAGTTCTAAATTTACACACTTGACTGTCCAGAAAGGGAACACCTCTTGTTTTTACTGGACATCTTTACTGATATTCACAGTGCAATTTGTGATCTACAACCAGCTGTTATTAATCTTTCACTTTTATGGGTATTTGTGTTTTACACTGTAGGTCTGCAGCGTTGGACGGTTTGGTGAATCTGTGGAGGACCTTTAGTCTAATGTACAACAAAACTGGAAAAAAAGAGAGAAAAGAAAAGAAAAGACCTTCTGTGGTTGTGTTTTATGTTTTGCTGTGTTTTTGTAATGTGTTTGGTTTGTTTTTGTGGCTTTTATTGTAGTGAGTTATTTATAACTGACGTAATTCTGGTTTTGTTTTGTGAAATCTGTTTTTCTGTCTTTTTGACTGATTTGTTAATGTTATGTTTGTGAAATAATGTGCTATTGGTTTATGCTTTTTAATGCCAACACAAAATGTTGTGTTTTCATGAAATACTGTGGTTTTGTAGTGTTTCTTTCTTTTTTAAGCGTTGCACACTGATCTTGGTGTTCTTTTTGATTTTGCTGTATTTTTTGTGTTTTGGATTTGTGTTTCTTTTTATTTCCACTTATGATTTAGCTGTATTTTTCCCATTGTTAATTTAGGTCAATGTTCGGTTAAATTGGTGTTAAATAAACAATGAAATGTCTTTTAAATGTTCTCTTAAATTTGTTGCATGAACTGTTTTTGTAAGGGCATTTTTCTGATTCATATACATTCTGTGCAAATGTTTTTTTAAGTTTGACCTAAGGGCAGTATTTATTTTAAATTTATTCCTCTCTTTTTTTCCTTGAGATTTTATTTCCTTCATTCATTGCCAGTGCTTGGTTGGTTTGGGCCTACTAATAGATGCTTCACTGCTAATCTGACACACAGAATTCATAAGAAGAATTGGACAAACCCCCTGTGATGTCATGTCTAGGTTTTCTGAAGTGTGTGTTTGAAGGTTGCAGTAGCCTACAGGTTGGGCAAGACCTCTGGGCGTAGGCCCACTAGTCATGAGGTCCAACCCAGTGGACCTCCACTTCTTCTTATTTCATCTCTGGCAGCTCTAGTTTTGGATGTCATTGGCTAGTGGTTCACTGAGTCAACTTGGCTTCTTGAAATGACCCTTGACAAAAGTTTAATAACAGGAGCACTCATCTGCAAGAGGTAGAAGATGATGATCAGGAGGCCATCTCGCTGGTGTCCTCTGGTTACTCCTCGTTAGCAGCCATTAGCCGGAGGTGAATATATCCACCCCAAAGTGGTCAAATCAGTCACAGTACAGCTGACAGCACAACAATCCTTATTATCTTTTAAAAATAAATAGCTTTGCTCTGTTAGGTCTTTATTCATATCTTGAGTCAAGTCAACACACTGCTAAGCACTAAGTAGCTAAAGTGATGACAGCAAGCTACGGGCTATACCTGTTGTTAATAAAAAGACCACACCAATTATACACGGTTTTGTTGCTTTATAAAGGTTTAGTATAATTAATGCCGTAGCTAGACCTAGATTTTGAACCCATGCACCAGGTTGTAAATGTGTTTATATATACTGCAAAGTTAGTAGATTTAACATGGAGTCAATGGTCGCTTTTAGAACCAGCCCCTAGTGGTCAGTCAAGGAACTGCAGCTTGTTGTTTTAACTTCGGTATTGGACTCAGCCAGGAAGACCATATGTTGTCCCTACATTTGACATGAATGGGGAAGTCCTAAAAAGAAAGCTTGCAGTTCCTCGAATGACCACTAGGCCATCTCCATAAGTGAGTTAATTTCTACTGACTTCCATGTTAAAATATCCAACTTTACCGCAGAAATAAACATTCTGCTGGAGTTCTCATTTCAGCTCCACAAGTATTTGTTTTAGATGTCTTTTTGATCTAAAATGGGAAGGAAGGAACACATTGTGGTAACTGAACTGTCATGTTGTGTGCAGGAGACAGACATTTTGATACTTGACCTTCAGTTATACTTCATACATGGCTGACTGTTGGTTGTTATAGCCACCATGGCTCTGCAGCCCCCACTGAGCCCCCGCAGTAACCCTGAAGCATTATTGTTCTCTGTAAGCAATTAAGAATAATTCATTCACTGACTTGATGCAAGCCATATTGATGTTTCCTCTCCCTCTCCTCTGGATGGATGCAGTGAGGAAAAAAAAAAAAACTGGCTTAAAAGTTGTAAACATGGAGAGGATCTGGTTGGGAGATAATTACAGCAATTTCCATGATTCATTCATGGCAAAGCATGCCGATAACGTCCATGAACTCTCCGGCATGATGTTGACGATGAGGGATGCAGAGGGAATGCAGAGTTTTAATGATTTACATGCAGCGGACCGACTCCAAAGAGGAGTAAACAAGGCTGAAGCCATAAAGGGACAGGCTCCGTCCTAAAGCAGCCCTCAGCAGAAGCCAAGACCTCACTTTTTCATCCCTGCAGCACTTTGAACGACTAATCTCCAGAGCCTCATCCAGTGGTGAGCTACCGCAGCAGTTCCGGTGAAAACAACACTGTCTGTGGTCCTACAAGCTTTTTAACAAAGCAGAGGCGCATGTGTTCAGGCTAAGGCCTCAGATCAAACTGCAGTTAATCACCATCCTGCATTTGGAAAACATTAAATATGATCACTACTGTTCCTGCTTTGTATATTATCACTACTGTTATTAATGTTCCTACTTGGACCAGAGCTTCTGCTGCTGATGTTCCAGTTTTATGACCTATAATGGCTGATTTACGGTTCGCCGTTTCACAAATCACAAGTGTTGTCCAGGAAGACCCAGGTAAAGGTGGCCTAAAAGGTCAGTGATTACATAAACCGGTGAATTTTTGATTGGTCAACTTTAGTATAAATGGGAACCCATCTCAGAGCGTTTTTTCGAAATATCCGTGTAATCCCTGTAATCTGGATCTGATTACAGGGATTACAGGTATTAAATGGACACACCCAGAATATGTTTGTGAGGAGGTGTCCTGGTTGGTTAGTTCATGTGATGGAGGCACCAGTCACAGAGAGGGAACAACAGAAACATGTGATTCCACTCTACTTAATCTCATTTATACTTCATTGTTGCAATAAGTTTTCCACTTTTATAGATATACATGCATAAAAAATTTCTTATAAATGGTTTCCATTCAGTGGTATGGAAATAATAATAACTTAATTAGACCTCACTGGAGCTTCCCAATCCAATAGTACTACAATGGGTCGTTACAATACTTAACGTTAGTGTATGGCCACTACCATGGATTTATGCCTTTTTTTCTGGAACTGTGATATTGCTCGTTTTTGGCCACACCCTCCATATATTTGTGACTTTGCACAGAGATTGTGGCAGGTGGATCCACAAAATGGAAGTGCTGGAGTTTACTGGCAGGTCCATGTCTACATACAATGAAATAATCCATCCAAAAATCCAAAGTTTCCCAAATGGGAAGAATGCTGCAATGTCAAGAACATGGAGGTATGTGATATAAGGGCTGGATGTTGGGGCATCTATCTATCAGCTATCTATACCTGCTACTGTGGCCACCTGGGTTAGGGCTTTTAAAGAAAAGGTAGGCAGAAATGTCCAGATATGATGTAGTACGGAAGATGTGGTGACTCAGAATGAATCACAATGGGCCTCATTCACGAACAGTGCGTACTCACAAATCTGTGCTTAAACTGTGCGTGCGTTTGAAGCACAAATTTGCGATTCATCAATATCTTCTTACCTGAATTTGTTCTGACTCTGCAAACATATTTAGAACTTCCTCAGACCATACGTACGCACAAATGAGGAAGCCGAACTGATTCAGAAAAAGCAAATACAGAGCTTTTAAGTACATCCAGAGTATATAAAACCAATTCATTAAAGAAATTTAATTAACATTTTTTAAAATTGAAATAATTTTTAAGGAAAATGATGAATTGCATTTATTTTTTGCGGGAAATAGGAACATTTCCACGCATATATTTGTGAATGAGGCACTGGGAAAGAAAAGAAAGAAAACAAAAAAACAAGTAAGATAACCAAACAGAACTGTTTTATGACTACGTCTGCTCACTTTCATCAAAATGGCAACTTTTTTTCCTTTAAGACTTGGTTGGTGCACTTTCTGTGGGTTTAAACATTGTTAGGGTCAGGAACAGAATCCTATAACATAAAATGTCCAATTTCAATTCCTTGCAAAATCTGACACTATATTCAGTCTTTTTGTTATTTCTCAGTTTTACAGCCTACAATGTGAGTATAAAAACACAATCATAAAGGCTAATTTGAAGGGTCACTGCATATAAAAGACTTCACAGCATGGCAAGTATACAAAACCCTGACCACAAATTACTCAAAATAGCACAACCTCAACTTAAAAAACCTGCTTACTTCCTGCAAGTAACTTTGCTCTTAGTATTCCAGAGGTATAGCGGGGTATTATTATCCACATATCGTTCTGGAGGCAGCTATAAAAGATTATGGCACTATGCTGATGGCAAAGTTTTCCCCAATGCTTCCAGCAAAGTTATAGCTTAAAAAAGCAACAATTTATGTTGCTAACAACACACTTCTCTGAGAGTTAATGCAGTACCAGAGCAGGTCCACTCCAACAAACCTTTAGCAACGACTTTTCCAAGCAAATACTTTCTTTCTTTCTCATCTGCAGCAAATTTTCTGAACATTTTAATGCTGAATATACTAACAGAAACAGTGTTAACGCTATCCTAATTTCAGTTTTTCTACAACTCTTCTATAACATCCTTGAAAGCCCATTTACTGGCAAAACCACAGAACCCTAAAGTAAACAATATACAAGACATGTCTTGGTCAAATAAAACAAGACGTGCAAACCCACCACTACTAAAGTGTTGAGGAGTCATTTACAAGATGACACCAATGTCTTTTGTCAGCATGCAGCTCTGAGTTTAGCCTTCTAGACCCCCAGGCTGCTCCTCCTCCTCCTCAGAGCTGAGTCTGCTTCCAGCTATGACGGCTTTGTTCTTCCAAGGCCTCTTTGGGGCCTGCTATTGCAATCAGTCCGAGAAAGCTTGGACATAAAATATAATAGGGGGGTGAAGGAACAGGAAGAGTTATAGGGGTGGGATGAATAGTTGTCCCTTCGAGTTGGTTCCGTTTGCATTCAATTTATTGCTCTCAACGAGCTCCTGACCAGTTTTCTTTCTCTCTCGGTTTCAGCTCCATGCTGGAGGGGTCTAGTGAGTGTGCAGCTCGCTGACCTCATCTGTGTGAGACAAACACATGTTCTGTTCTGCAGGCTGTCCAGTCAAATCCCCCCTGCGCTGCTGCAGGACTTTGCGTAATTCCTTTCAGTACTAAAACTGTTGTATGTTGTCATGGAAGGCCCTCACAGGAGATAAATTCACTCACTATAGGTGCTACATTGCTTCGTTTAAACTTGTAACCGTTGTACATGAGCTACAGTCTGTTTAAGGGCGTGGTTCGACAGGATTCAATGTAAAATTAGAGAAAAATCCTACAGAAATCTGTTCAGTCAGTAGATCAGTTGCAGAGGCTGAGCAACACCAAATTTCATGCACCGAAGGAAATATTTGGAGAACTTTTACATTCAAATTCTCCCAGTTGACCACTAAATGAAAAAGCACCCTGCCAGTGCTCAGTAAGTCACTGGGTAATCTTATCTTTCGTGCTGTAAACCGCCCCATAAAATGGTAATGGTTTGCAGACAGTAAAGAGAAAGTAGGTGGACAAATGCATCTTGCGGATGAAGTGGGTGAGCATACTGATCCATTTACTGATGGAGGCAGAGCTACAAGAGCTTTCCTGCTGCTCTCATTGACTTTTTTACCAATTTAAAAATACACAAAAGAGCACAAGATTGAAGGAAGTAAACTGTTCAGTGCAGACTAAATAGACAGATGGCTTGTTGACAGTCTGGTGGCCAGCTTGCAGGTGGGTGGTAGAACGTTCACGAAAAGAAAATGACAAAATGATTATTTCAAGCACATGAAGAGACTGAGAATCATGTTGTACTGAACTGTGGAGGTGGACCTTTTTTTTGGGGGGGTTCAGGATTTTTTTTGGCCAGGTCAGTAGGGAAAACTCTGCTTTGATTTAAGTAGCTTGTACTTAAGGTGACCCCGGCTGAGTAAACAAGCATCCAGCTAGCTACAGTACAACTAGTTCACAAGTCGTTAGCCATCTATTACGTAAATGCACGGTCTGTCTTCTTTGGACAACAGAATTAGGAGAATAACTTGGGTTGCTTACTTTCATTAACCTGGAATGAAGCGATGAAGAAGACTTGGATACATTTTAAGGACTAAAAACAAACAAAAAAACAACAAAACCCAGCAGTTTTGTGTAGTTTCCTCAGAAACCCAGTTGGGAAAAACCAGACACTGGATCAAGAGTGGGATTTTATCAGCCTTCCATACACTTGGAACAACAAGTTGAATGAATTAGTATCTTTACCAATAGATATTATTGATTCCTACATGCTGGAGCTTTGAAGGGCAACGTGCAGGTTGGACCCCACTATACAGCATAGTGTACATTCATGATAGAACAGTTAGATTTTCAGAACCAGAGAAATATATAACTATGCCATAAATGGCATTTGGAGAAAAAATTGTTATCAATAACTTCTGCATCTATGAAGCACCTGGAAGTGACGACACGCGAGGGAGTGTGTGCCTCAGTCTACACCAAAGACTGTAAATAATAACAGTCTGCCACTGTCCTGTCCTCTGAGCAGAGGCTCTTCTTTCCCTCTCTTCTTCCCTCTAAAAAATAGAGGAATGAAACGATGAAGTCAGGTTTTGGATCATCCACTTCATAACCAAAGTCCTCGCTCTCTGGCTCCACATTCCCTCAGCTCCTTATGGCTCAAAAATGAGCCGCAGTCCAGGGTCCACATTCAGAGGTCGCCTCATTTTTATCGCACACAAAACAAAAAAAACCCTAAAAAACTACTGCACTACACACTTAACACACCAACTATACAGTCCAAACATGCCAAATATTACAAATCTCTCAACTTTCAAAACGATCAGGTTCGGTATTTCTCTTGTCGCTGCTGCCACTCCCACAACTTCATCTTCTTCCTCACGACAAAGTATTCAGGAAAAGCGTTGCAGAAATAAATGAGCATAAGTTTAGTTTTTCGTGGCCTATTAACAATTTAGAAACTGTTATATAGTTAGAAGTCTACACTTTTGACACAAGACTCAGAGATACAGCGTCTTTGCTGTGATGTCATCATAATCGGCCATTGTGATTTGGCCGTGCCGGGGTGTCATAGCTAATGCTAAGACCTTGCACAGTAAAGGCATTTTTAACAACATCGGTCATCAGCCTCACATGGTCCTTCCTCCTAAATCCCATCCGAGACTCCAACACATCTCCAGGTAACTCTTCGGAGGGAAATGGGCTCCACAAATGACGAGTGTGTGGTGACAGATGTAGCAGAAGTCTGCTCTCCTTACCTGCACAAAATGGACTCAAGGTGGAAAATCCTGCTTTTCCTTGAAGGAAAATGATGGAAATGATGTCCTGACAGGCAGGAATTTGTGCAATCAACACATCCATCCATCCATTTTCTATACGCTATTTCCTGTTCAGGGTCACGGGGGTCTGCTGGAGCCCATCCCAGCTCACATTGGGCGAAAGGCAGGGGTACACCCTGGACAGGTCGCCAGTCCATCGCAGCAACACAAACACAATAATTCACCATTATTACTTCTCTACAACTGCTCTCCCAACTAGATCTACCCACAACTAAAGTTAACGAACATGAGATTATATTGTTTGCCTCTGCCTACATTGTTGCTAACGTGAAAGAGGCTGCTGTCAGAGGCTAGCTTAATATGGGCACATTTGCATTAAGACATTGACTCGAGACAGTATGTATTGTAATGGGTCCTATAAAAATAAAATTAAATAAAATTGAATATAAAGGATTTAGGCTTCATATAGTACTTACATTCACCTCTAGTAGGGAACAGTCAAGGGACGACTTCAGGTTTTTTCCTTTTAAAACCAATGCAGAAGTGCAGTTCCGCAAATGGCCACTGGAGGCTGACTCCCAAAGCAAGTGAAGTTTCATTATTCCATTGTAGTTACTTTATGGCAGAACTAAGCATAACTACATTAGACAACAGATTTATGCATAGCTAGGGTTTTTTCTTGAGAGACAGCTGCATTGCAGTTCATGGTGTCAAGTCCACATTAGCCATTAGCTAGCTTCTGTGAATTGGACTTCTGAACTCTGCCACGACCTGCTCTGGGTTTTAGGGTCCCCTCTTCAGATTTTAGTTTTCAAACCTGTCCATTTATATTTAATGGAGGGAGCCAAGTGTTGGAAAAGCAGGACTCGCCTCTGAAACCCAGAAGAAATAGTCACAATTGGGAAAAGTCACAGAGATAAATGGATCATTTATGTTCATTAACAACAAATCGCTAGAAGTGACTCTTATGCTCTTAAAGACCTAGACTTTGTCTTGGTTTGTGAAAATGGTTCAGTGTCTACTGGTTCAAAAAACCAAGGCTTGTGAGGCCACTATGGCTGCTATATATTCATCGGTGATGGATTGGATGGAGTTGGCATCTTCGCTGAATGACATCAATTTTGCCTTTTGGAAATAAGACTCTGGTTCCAATCCCAACAAGTACATTTATGATTTGGCCATAAAATCATTCAGACTTTTGGGGGATCTAAAATGGAGCCACACGCATGGATGGTTTTACTGATGATTTACCTTCACTGTTAACAGTTTGACTTCTGTGGCTCAGCGTTCGTTAATTCCTCTCCAGCAGGCGACACACTGCGAGCGGATGTATCGATCAAAACAATCTGTCTCACTTTGCTGATAACGCTGGTTGATGTGGAAATCTCAAAAGCTTCACTTTTACTTAAGGTGAAACCGGAATTGTGTGGTTTGATCCTGGCAGTGATTCTTGGAACACACAATGTAAAAAAGACTTTTACCTCCTCACTTACAATTTAAAGCAGCAGCATAGAGAACTCATACATTCAATCAAATAAATTGTAGCAGGCCTTGGTGGAACATTTTAGTGGTGCAATCCATTGAAGCAGTGATGCAAGAAACACCCTAAGTAGCCTGCAGTTGTGCTGAGGTTTGAAGATTATATAGTGTATTGTCTTCACCAAGGCAACCGTCCCATCGTTAGAAAGGGTTGTAAAACTGTTTTCCTACGTGAACATCGGGGATTTCCACAGAAAGCGTGGAGAATTCATGTGTTATTATCAACACCACATGTATTGATATCACTCACTTGACAATGTTGTTGAGCAAGTGGAAAGCAACAGAAAGCTCTGAAAGAGTAACATCTACATTTAAAAGTTGTTCTCATTCAGCTAAATATTTTTTAGGAACATGAGTGGAGACAGCTGCACGGGTTATTTCACTTCACTTAGTTTATTTTTATGCTGCTATTTCACAAGAAGTCATCTCGGGGTAAAGCAAACAAGTTCAATCTAATACAGTTTGGCTCAATCCAATTATATTCCAATTCAGTCCGAATCATGCCAACTGCATTCATGTGTCATTTCTTAATATCAGTCCAAATCTTCACTTTAGTGAAACCCCCCATCCTGAGCATGCACAGAGCAACAGAAGGAAGTAAAACTCCTGGAGACCTCCAGCAGAATCAGACAAAGAAACAAAGTTATCCCAGTTTAAGATTAAGATTCACAGCTAAAGGTTTTTGAAACAGTTTCATGCAGAGAGCCATCTGGGAGGTCCTCCATAGAGATGTTTTAGACTAAGCAAGTGATTAGAACCATTCAGAATAGGTGAACAGGAGTCTAAAACAAAGACCGATGGACGAGCGCGTGTTATGACTGCTGCAGTTTAGAAAAACGTAATTTGTGAGGGTTTGTGAGGAGCTGTGAATGCACGTAAAATTTATGTCTAAGCAAACGTGTCTCTTTAACTGTGGGTCATTTACCGCCCACGGAGATGTGGAATTCTGTGTTTTTCTCCAATGAAGTATGTACTCTAGACTAGTCTAATTTCATAATTGATATTTTACATGATGTTTGGCAGGTGCTTTTATCCAAACCGACTTACAATGGAGGCAATACTATTGAGCCACAGTAACGTAGTAAATTACAAAGAAAGTGCAGTTAAATCAGCACTCAGGTGGGTGAAGTAAGCAAGTCAGTTGAATTAACAGGGGTGTGACATCCTTCTGCTGGGTTGATTGAAGACCAGGGGTGTCATTTACTAAACACTGTGTAGGATCTATACTAAAAGTGTGCGTACGGCCAAAAGCCAAAAATGGCGTTTGCCAAGACAAATCCCGATCTACAAAACCCTACGTACGCACATCAATTCAATTCAATTCAATTTATTTATATAGCGCCTATTTATGACAAGTCATCTCTAGGCGCTTTAGAAACCCAGAGCAGTTTTACAGTCCACTTATTACCATGTAATTACCTAGTAAGTACTCAGTGAGTCTTAGTCTATTACAAAGCAAAGTTCACCAGGTCATAAACCTAGTAAATAATCAGTAACTTTCAGTGTATTACTATGCAATGCAAACTAACTATAATGGGTAATTACAATGAAATTACTGTTTGACAGTCCCTAAATTAGCCACTATTTAACAACAGATTACATTGTAAATGACTCACTTTGGATTGTATGTTTTTATGTAATCTGTTAATAAAGTAGCAGCAGTAAAATACTACATTATTATCAAGTAAAACATAAAAAATTACCCAGTAAGTAAGGTGAAACTGTACTGTAAAAGAAAGCCAGCCTTTTTTCTTCCACTTTAAACAGTCATTACCATGTAACATACAATGGATTTGTCTGTTTTACATAGAGGTAAATAGAAACTTCAACCACTCAGGCAACATAATTCAAATCAGTTTATGTCACTGGCCACAAAAACAAGACCTGTGAAAAAAAAAACTTTTATCTCTAGTACCATTGATAATATTTTGCCTTGAACTTTTCCATACCTCTAAAAACTTTTAAGCATTGTAAGCACAAACTTCAGTGTAGTTTATTGGAATTTTATGTGGTGCTCAACAAAATATGGGCAGCAGAGTACATATGCATGCAATACTTCTGGAACATGAGAAAACAGGAAAAGGTTTAAGGGGTATGAATAGTTTTGCAATTTACTTATGAATGTACTGTAACATTTAAAGCAACTTAAAAACAATCAAAATAAAGATTCCAACAGACATGCAAACAGTATCTTTACACTTTATAACATGCTCTTATGTCTTTAAATAAGCATCCTAGCATCCTCTATATCGGTAGATGTCCTCTTTATAATTTCTCCGTGCTCGTTCAAAGTGCTGTGTATGAGCACCACTGCCAGGATGAACAAAATGTCTTTGGTGATTTACCTGATAGTGAATATACCCATCAC
>JBAMYA010000024.1:18220626-18233969 GCA_037176975.1 Arrhamphus sclerolepis | reverse complement strand
GTTTGCATGTTCTCCCCGTGCTTGCATGGGTTCTCACTGGGTACTCTGGCTTCCTCCCACAGTCCAAAGACATGCTTGATAGGTTAATTGGAGTTCTTAAATTGTCCCTAGGCGTGAGTGAGTGGTTGTCTGTCTATATGTGGCCCTGTGATGGACTGGCGACCTGTCCAGGGTGGACCCCTGCCTTTCACCTGAAGTGAGCTAGGATAGGCTCCAGCAGACCCCCGTGACCCTGAACAGGAAATAGCAGGTATAGATAATGGATGGATGGATGAGATGAGCTTTTGTTATTGACCAAATCCTTATTTTCCAGCATGATTTGAAAATAAATTCTTTAAAAATCAGACAATGTGGTTTTCTGGATTTTTTATTTATTTATTTTTCTCATTTTGTCTCTCATAGTTGAGGTTTACCGATGATGGAAATTACAGGCCTCTCTCATCCTTTTAGGTGGGAGAACTGGCACAACTGGTGGCTGAATGAATACTTTTTTTTTTCCCTACTGTAAGAACGCAAATATTTCAGGCTAAAAACGCAGCGTCATTGTGTCGTTAGCAGGCTGCTGCTAACGAGCTAATGCAGTGGTGTTATGGTAGTGGTGTTTGTGTTCAGCCCATCTGCAGTCGGTTTTGTCTTCCAACTTTGCTCCTGTCTCTCCGTGAGATCTACCACTTCTGAGCTACGAGGGAACATTTTTACCACTGACCATCTTCTGTGTGAGATGGCAGAAATCGTACAGCGTGAACCTGGAATGAGTCAAACTGCGTATCATGTTGTCAATTTATTAAATGCATCTTTGTCCCAAATGATGTCTGAACCTCTGTGTCGTGTTTGGATTTTTAATTCCGATTCTTAAAAGTGATCTCCAGCTTCTCCAGAGGAGCATCTGCTTCTGTCAGGATGAAGGTAGTTTCAAGACGAATAATTGACAGATTCTTTCAGGATCAATGACGTGTATATGCAGTGATGGGAGTAACAATGTTTAACGTAACGCCGTTACTTCTGTCAGTAACGGGTAATCTAAGTACTTCAGAGTGTGAAGGGGAAGTTTGCATTTTCAAAGAGGAAGTTCAGTCTACTATCTTCTACTTCAGGAAAAGGCAAGAACATGCGTGTGACTTGTACATTATGTCCTGGAGCGCAAAGTTTGACCACGTCTGTTATAAGCAACTCTGATCTGATGAAGCATCTCTCAGCATCACACGCTTCTACAAAACTAGTGGCCAAGATCACTGTTGCTGATGATGATGATGATGACGGCAGAGCAGGGTCCGTTTCAGAAAGTGGGTTACGTAGAAACTCTGAGTATGTTGAACCAGAACTCAGGGAAACTCTGATTTTTATGTTTCACATTTTTGTTTCTGTGAGTCATACCTGGTTAGTTCCAGCTGTTGCTGGTGTTTTCAGGCGGAAATCATGTGTTTGTGTGTTTATTTGTACGGGAAGCGGGAAGGTCAGATCAAAGGTCAATCACTCAAGACACATTCAGCTACACGCTGTAATGCCAGGTATGGATGTGCATGCTCAGCACTTGCCTCTTTGATCGGATTTTTCAGGGTGCATGTTAATTCAGCATCTAAATGAGACTACAAACTAAACAAGCCAAGCTGTAAAAAAAAAAAAAAAATAAATAAAAATCTCGTGCATGACAGCAGCAGCTCAGATCAGCAGAAGGCGACATGCTGATGAGCCGTCTACAGGTAATAGCTGCTCCATTAGCCTTTATCGGTTCCTTTCGGGCAGCGACACACATCAAGGCCTCTCATATTTTTAATGCATTTTTGTCCTCATGGAATCTAATTTCAACTCCCACCTTCTCTTTTTAAGACAAGACAGTCCTAAAACCCATCATGTTCAAATCCATCACTGCATTGAGTTTGAACTGTTGATTAGAAAAAAGAAAAAAAAAACATTTTGCAGAGTAAGATAAAAACACAGGAGTAGCTGCACATAAAAATGTATGACTGTAACATCTACGGTGGCTAAACTGCCAGTTCAGGAAAATGTCAGAGACAAAGACAAACAAATGAGGACAGAGAAGGTCCAGGATTTTTCCTCAGCTCTCTAAAGTGTACAGCATCACTGGTCTCACCACCATCTTCTGCACCTTTCCTTTCATTCTTGCTGATACTCTTTAATCACACATCATAATCCATGCAAACACCGGAGGCCATGGCGATTCCTGTCTGCCAGCCTGTCCATCATCACAGCAGCAAGATGCATCTCAGAGCTGATCCTGGGCGCAGTCCCACCTCCACCTTGAACTCCTCTGTCACACCTACTGCACCTCAGCACTGTCCTCCAGCTCTCGTGCACGTGCTGCACCACTCTGCTGCTCCAGACGTCCTCATACGCACGGCAGCTCCTCTCTAGTTCCTCTCTTAGTGTTGATGTTGACATTTGAATAATTTGACATGTATTGACAGCGGCTAACATGGAAGACATGCAAGCTTCAGGCTTTGAAGGGAGAAAGGCCAGAAGATATTTCCTAGCTCCTATAACTGCCTGTCAGGAGTTGTCACGGTTAAACTTGTGCAAACTTGACTTCTTATGGAAGCAAATGTGGAAAAGTGAGAACAATTAAACAAACAGTGAGTCAGGCTCGGGCATCGTTGCTTACAGTACAGCAGCAACTCCACCGGTAACTGTCTGAAACCTCTGAATAAAGACCCAAACGGGAACCCGGTGCTTTGTTATTCCAGATGGCTTTATGGGTCATGAAAGAGTGATTCACGCGTCACATTAAAAGTGCTTGTCGCTGGCCTGCCGTCTAACCGCTCCTCTCCTTAAAATCCAGGAAGCACCCCATCAATTATTTGCTAAGCAGCCATACTGAAGATCTCACTTTGAACAGTGTGTGGGGACGGCAGCGCTGTCAGCGTGATGATAGATGCACTGGAGGCTCACGCTGCCCCCAGCACGCCTCTCTGAGGGTCGGCAGCTGCACAAAGACCGAGCTGTCTGCCCGGCTGAGAGAGAGAGAGGGAGAGAGAGAGAGAGAGGGAGAGAGAGGGAGAGAGAGAGAGAGAGAGAGAGAGGCATCGCCTTCAGCACCTCCAAATCCATGAGCACGTGCACACAAACCTGCATTAGCATGAACACACAAACATGGAGAAGAAAACCCAAAACACACACAGATTTACTTGAGGACCATTTAACTGCAGGGCCGAGATGATGGAGAGGAAACTGCAATCAGGTTCTGCAGACCCATGTCCAGATCGAACATTTAACTTCAGTCAAATACTCAGTTTAAAAAAATATTATAACTTCAAGCTGCTGTAAATCATCATTGAATTTCACAACTATGTATTATTAAGAAATGCAGGAAGATGTTAAAAACAAGACAAAATAGTTCGTGAGGTTGTAGGTTGAGTAGAAGATGCTGGATAAACCAGAAAGAAAACAAACTTTTCCCACGATTGTCCATCTTTCACCTCAGGCGGCTGAAATCCTACTGCACAAACCCGACATAAGACATGCAGGACAGCAGTCCTCCAGGACTGGAGCTGGACCCCCCACATCCCACAGCAGCACTTCTGAAAGTCTGTATCAAATGAATAAATCACTTTAGTTGGAGCTTTTCCAGTACGGGTTTTTAAACACTTGTTTCGTGCTGCATCGGTGCTGTTGCTTTTACTAAATTATATGAATTCTTTCACTTTTACACCTAAAAAGGCTACCTAAGTCCATTACTGTTTACCTTACAATCAATTAATCAACAAAAAAAACCACCCCCATGATAAAAATCTGATTTAATTTTAATTTATAAATCATGCTAATCCTGCACAGCTGCGGAGCCACCAGAGCTTGGGCTGCTAATTACACCGTTTGCAGCTTTAATGTCCAGTGTAGCCACTGGGATTCAACAAGGTCTGAGAAGAATTAATAGAGCATTAATCAACATGCACTAATTAGCTAATAACCTGTTAATTAAATCAGGTATTTAAAGTCCTGAGACATGTAATGCTTACTGCAGCGTACATGTGTAATTTACTGTAGAGATCAGTGCATGCAGGTTACAGCGGGCGCGGCCAACAGTCGCTGCAAATGTCACTGTGTTTTATTAAATCCAACTCTCATCCGCCCCCTGGGATATCCCTTTTTGCACCATTGTTATTTCCCTCCACCTGACCCGTGACCCCGCCCACCCCGGCCCCTCCACACGTCTCATTTTCTTCTCCCCTGAGATCAGGCTGCGACAAATTTACACGGCGAACTGCTTTCGGATCAATGTGGCGGTCCAGCCGGCCATACGCTGCGTGTACAGCTGATGTTCATAGATCCTACTCAGCGGGATGGAAATGGCAGAAAGCCAATGGCAGAGCTTGTCTTTGAGGTCCAGATCAGTTACTTTGAATTACTTTGGTCTCAGTTGCTGTAATGTGAAATCAATACAGACTCCTGCACTAACTAGAGAGGAATGCTTGATCCGAGGCCAGACGCTCGCTTCTCTCCCTCTCTCTGTCTTCTAAGGAGCGACATCAGCTCTTATATTTGCTTATTAGTTTCTCTTTTAATTTAACGTCAACCACTTTAATTCCAGATTTCACGTACAAGCATTTCGTGGGGTTTCCAACTTCCTACTTTTGTCAGCAGACATGAACAGAACATGGAACCTTTTGGGCAGACACGTCAAACTGTTTCATCTTGGGCCACATCATCACCATGGTTACCGTTAAAGTGCCAGTTATTGAACGGGTTAGGGTTAAGGTTTGTATGTATGAACTGGTGAGGGTTTGTACGCATGAACGTATTATTACCTATTATTTTTTTATTATTATTCTTTACTCTCTCAACCAGCTCGTTCCTGGTTAAAAAAAGAAAATAAAAATTGAAGTTGTAATTCTTTTCTTAAAATTCTAAAAATTGCAGCTTTTATGGTAAAATTGAGGCTTTAGTCTTAAAAATCACAAACAGTTTTTTGTAAAATTGCAAATTTAAGAAAAAAAATACTTTTTTCATTAAAAAAAGCAATTTTGGTGAATTTTGCAATGTCAAGTGAATTTTTGCCATAAAATGTCAAGTAAAAACATGAATAAAAAGTGGACCTGTATCATAAATTGAGGCTTTTGTACTAAAATCAGATTTTGTTTTTGTTGTAAAATCACAAACTTCTTTCTTTCTCTTTTTTTTTTTTTTAGTAAAAAAAGTTAATTTTGATGTAAAATTGAAACTTTTCATGGTACAAATGCCAAAAAATTGGGAATTTGTTGGGAAATATCAACTTTTTTCAACATTTTGACATAAAATTACAACTGCGAATATAATTTAAACTTTTTTTTTCTAAAATCAGAATTTTTCTTTGTAATAGAAAAGTTAATTTAATGTAATTTAAACCAGCAGCTCCACCTCAGTTATTCCACGTTTTGATGTCAGCGCTGAAGCAAAGTTGGGCCTTTGAACGCTCTCGTGGGCGAGATAAAATGAAGCGGCGTGCTGGATTTTCATTCTTGATTTTGAGAAACGTGTCTCAGAGAAAGTGAGGGAAAATCTGCTCTGAGGTGAAAAGTGACCAAGCTGCAAAGTAAAAGCTGTTTTTAGTTAAAAGTTTTCAAAGTCGTTTTGACTTTGTGAAGCACGTAACAACATGTGACATGAAAAAGCTGCTCAAAATCAATCATTGATATATATTTTTAAATGCTGCCATGCACATCTCCCCTGGTAGATCATGTTTTAATAAACCCCCACGTGGACCCTCTTGACCCCATCATGTCACGCGTCTCCTCCTCCTCTGCGTCCCAGAGCTCCCAGTCACCTCGCCTTAAAGGAGGAGGCCACAGATCAATACGTTTGATGGGGAGGCAATAAGCAGCCCTATTAAGTGACAAAGGTTTACTCTGTAACAGCTGGGCTGGCGTGAGAGCCGAGCTTGTCTGACTAATGAATCGTGAAACAATCAGGCAGTAGCCATTTGTGTTTAGATCTGTAAATATGGCGCGGTACAAGTGCCAGACCATCGCTGGCACTCCAGCTGGGGCCACAGATGGTCTGGATTGGAGGCGAGGCGCAGGCAAACCGTTAGCTCCTCCGGCCCACATTGCACCGCACCTCCTCTGTCTCTGAGTGACAACTTCACTTTCGCGCTAACTTACCCGCATGCCCCACATTGGGAGCCAGGATTTGGTTTAATGAAAAAAAAAAAAAAAAAAAAGATCTGACAGCTTCTGAATGGGAGCCCAGCCGATGAGCAGTCTTGCTGCAATCCGGCAGAAGGAACCAGGGGGAGTAAAGAGCTCGGCGAAAGACAAGAGCAGCGATGATCCTGCTATTTAAAGGCACAATCAACCTAATTAACCTTGGGATGCCGATGACTGATTCTGAGGAGGCTGGTCCACCAGAAGAGGGGCGAAGTGGAGGCCTCATAAATCTCACTAATAAGAAGCACTCTCTCAAATAGGAGGTGCAAATACTGTACGTAACCTTCTTATCAGTCAAATCCTGCCAGTAATGTGGCAGAGACGACTGGGATTCATCCCTGCGACAGCTGAGTAAATAAGGAAACATTTAAACAGACAAATGAGAATACATTTATAAGAGCTTTCGTCATTTTCCTGCACAAATGATTGAAATGGAGGCAGAATTACATTGTGCAGTTGCAGTGAGCTGGAGATGTGGGGGGGTGAGGGCGCGGGGGAGGGGGGTGTCCTTGAAGATAGAGCTACGAAAGAGATCAAAGGTTTATTTAATCTATTTCCAAGGTAAAATGATCTTCCGGCGCTTTGCTGTGCACATTTGGTGCAGTGAATGTGAGCGTGGAACAAAGCCATTACAATGCCCTCAAGTCTATTAAACTGAATGACAGACGTTGTTTACAACCCCAACTGCTTCTGCAAGCGCGCCATTATCGCTGCATACTGATGCAGGCAGCAGCATCAGGATTGGCTGTCATTACAGAAGGACAGCAGAGCGTCTCGGAGCAACATTTATCAGGGTTTACAAAGGATTTGTAACCTGCTAAACAGTGGATGGCAGGTTACCTTCATTACACTCGGCAGGATGCTCAGAACACAACACAGACATTACACTGATGTAATAACCCCAAACTGAAGGCCCGCGGGCCAAATCCGGCCCAGAAATCCATTCTACCTGGCCCACAAGAGCGTGCAAAGACAATCATGTACTTAAACCTCGAGTATTTCTGAGGAGATTTCAGTTTGATTCACTTCTGACATCAGAAAGTGGAAAAACTGAGGTGGAGGGAGGCTGGTTTATGTCAGAAAGTCAGCATTTATAAAACATTTGTAAGTGACTTTACAGCAATTTTTGTGACAACTTTTGATTTTTGAAAAATATTTAGGACAAAAAGTTGAAATTGTACAAAATTTGCAATTTTACAACTGTCCTAATTTTATGCCAAAATGTTGCAAACGGTTGATGTTGTTCCTGACAGAAGAAAATATAAATTAAAAATTCAATTAAAAAGGCCCAGTTTTGTGACATTTGTGATTGAAAAAGGTTATGATTTTAGAACAAAAGCCTAAAGTTTATAAATATTGCGGTTTTTGTGAAAGTTGAAATCTTATGACAAAGATTCACTTTGAACATGTGGTATCACAAAATTCCCCATTTTACAACAAAAGCTTTAAGAAGTTTTTTTTGTGATTTTAGTCCAAAATGTAGTGATAAATTTTGTGTTTTTATGACTAAAGTTCACCAGTCTAGCTGGCTGAGACAATAAAGAATTACTGGCCCTTTAACGGTAACCATGGTGATCATGCGGCCTCTACACCACTAAATTAAATTCTTGATTCCTTCATAAACTTAGCATAAATAAGAAATAAAAAGATGCTAATTTGGAGACGCCAGTCGCAAACACTCACACATGTTGAGACAAACTCCTTTAACATTTAAGAAAAAGTAAATATTCAAACCGCTGCAGCAAAACTGTTAATTACGTGCAAAGTTAGTTTGTTGAAAACCAAATTCACACACGCTGATACTTCGTTGGACCGTCTTTAGCTTTGAGTGAGGAACACATTCATCGTTTTAATGAACTTCTGCAGTGTCACAGCATTTATTTCCTTCCAGAGTGTCATTTATTTTCTCCAAGATCTTTTACAGTCTTCTCCAGCACATCCCAGAGATTCTCAGTGGGGTTCAGGAGGCATCAACCTCTCTTCTCACCCTGATGCTCCATCAGTCTGGATCAGAGTAAATCTGGACTCATCGGACCACATGACCTTCTTCCACCGGTCCAGAGTCCAGTCTTTATGCTCTCTAGATAATTGAAGCCTGATTATCTTCACTGATCAGTGGTTTTCTTCAGATGTTTAGTCCCAGTCCCTTCAGTTTCCTTCACATTGGTCGTGTGGAAATGTTCTTATTTCACTATTGAACAGCTGTGAGCTCTACTGTAATTATCCAGTAATTAATGACCCTACCTACTTACTAAGTTAAATCCAGGTGGAGACTCTTTTTTGTATTTATTATCATTAAAAATCAACTAAATTCAAATTCCACTTGAATCAGCACTTGTGTCCCTTTGTAGGTTTAAAGTATTGAAATCTGCACTAAATACTTTACTTGCTTTAAAAATACATATAAGACATTCCAATCAATACGCTGACTTCGTTGCCATTTTATTGTGATTATTAAGACGGTTTCCATGGTAACTCAGCTTCTTCAGTGGCTGCATCCTGCTCTCCGAACTCAAGCGTGAAACTAACGGCCGTTTAAACTTCTCCATCTCATCAGTTTCAGATTTGTTTCTGCGTTTAAAGCTGCGCCCCCTTAAATCACACCAAAGTGCTCTGTTGTGAAGGGTTTACAGTTTTTGTGTCAACAGCGCAGCTTCGCAGGGAGCTGACATTCAGATGTTCACCTTAAACACAACACCCCGTCTGCTCCCGTGTCTGCTCGCTCTGCTGTGGCACACAGGGATATTTATGGGCGTCTAAATGTGCACGAGCAGGTCTGCAGAGCCCTTGTTTCACGGCGGTAATAACACCAGGCCCAGACCTACTGTCCTTGCCCCTTCAAGCCCACTGAATACAAACCTCAGCAATGGAACTTTTTTTTGCGCTACGTTAACTGTCACGACCCACGGCGGCGGCTGGAAATGGCTTAACTAAACTGTCAGATCTAATAAAGCCAATAAAGGGATCAGATAAATGTTTATTACATAGTGGGAAAAGATCATTTCTGGACAGAAATTGAGGATGACCTTTCCAGATAATTCCTCGCTGCCTTGGCTCCCCCTCCTTCTGCTGGATAAATCACCGGCTCCTTTTTGTTTCACGGCTGATGGAGCCTTGCTGACGTGGGACTGTTAAAGCCTTGCTCGCTCTTCTTTCTTTGTCTCTCCAATTACAGGAGCCCTGTGAGTCTGAAGGCCACCTTAACATACAGACAGGGGCAGGCTGCTGTGCTCCTGCTGCTACAGCAGTCAGAGGAGGCATTAATATAAGCGCTGAGTCTAAGTGCACATGACGACTGCTTCACTGAATATCTGCTGCTGCTCTGCAGCATCAGCGCTGCTCACTGCCACTTTGGAGATATGTTTTTCATTGTGGAAGACTGGTAATTATTCCCATTTTTGGACTTGTTGTGGTCTGGTTGTACTTTTTTCTTCATTTTCTTCATCAGCTCCTCGCCAGAGTTGATCTGTGGTTGTGGGGAGCTAAAGTGACTGATCAGGTGCACAACAGAAGTAACCCACCATCAGGTGTTTCAATTTCATGCAAAAGACTGTCCTGCATACTGGGGAGGGGGGGTTGCTGCTGTCTCGTTTCACTGACTCAAGGAAATGTGCAGTTCCTCCTCTAACCACTAGGTGTCGGCTCCAAAGCTCCTCTATGTTAAAAGCAGCAACTTTGCAGCAGAATTAAACATATTTTCATATTTACACTTTTTTCTGCATATCACATCCATGACAACTGTGCGAGGGGTGAAGTTTTCTGTACCACATCAGGTAAAGGTATGTAAAGCAATAAAGTTGACCCATCAGATGCCTGGACGTCATTTGACTGACAGCTAGCCATTAGCTCTGCCGTTGGCTTTGACAGGTTTGTCCCGCCTCTTTGCAACATGGCGCCATGCAGTGTGAGGGAAAATGGGCTACAAAGGCTCTCTGTAGGAATCTATGGATCACATGACCAGTATTTACAGGCGATAGTTGGGACTGATGATGACTGGCAGGCCCATGGCGGGCTGAGGGAAGACACATTTATATTCTACATCTGAAGCGGATAAGGAGATAGATGAAGCCTTCTGTACATCTTTTGGTACGTAGTCTTGATGCTCAATATTATGTATGAAATGGAGCAATACAGCCAGAAGTCGTGGGGGCAGTAGTGAGCTTAATGAATCGATTGTTAGCCAAAAACGTATAAGAAGGTATGTTGATCAGAAAATGGTTCCAAGTTGAAACAGATTTCTATGATGTTGTGACTTCAGTGTAACAGGGCCTTTTATTTGCCACTTCTGATACCTGCTCCACACACGGTGCCTTCTACCTGCAACGTTCAGGACCAACCTGGAAGATTTCGGGTCGCAGGAGCAGTCCAGCTGCCCGCTGCTCTGAATAAACCACCCAGCTGAACCAAGTCTGTATTTTTCCATTACTTTGTTTGATTGCATATCTTATATTTTCTTTTTATGCTGCAAAGCTCTCAGTAATCTTCATTAATCGTAACCTTTTCGTGCACAGAGGTCACTACAGTGGACAGCTCTCCCTGAGACATTTGTTGCACTTTAGTGACTTCAGATGACATCAGGGACTCATCCCAGATCGTTCAGCGCATTGAACTGAACAAAATTCCCAGTTAAGACTTTTTTATATATATCTGAGAACTTAAATCCACTGAGCATCCAAGCTGACATCTATAGAAATACTAAAACATATATTCTGAAACTGCTTTTTATTCAACAAGAGAAAAATAAAATGTGGCTGAGGGGAACATACAGTTTCAGCTTGACATTTATAATTTGTTAAAATGAAAACAAACAACAACAAACTAATACAGAAACATCTCTTTGTAAATAAAGGTATTTGATTACAATAATGTCTTTCTAAGAATAAGGTTAAGAATTATATACTGGATGAAATAAAAAAGAGGACCTTCAACAAGGGCATTTGTTTCCTACAAAGCAAAGTTGAAGTTTTCAAAGTCAAAAGGTATAAGACACATGGTCATTATTAATGCAGAAGGGGAGGGGTCTTATATAGCAAAACATTGTGGAATTAAAAAAAAAGAAGAAGAAGAAGAATCTGTAGCTCTCATCAAATATGGATGTCAACACGAAGCCACCTGCACCTCCCAGGTTCACAGCTGAACAGATGTGGCGTGATGAGATCAGGTTATGGGCTGTTGGAGGAGCTTTCTCACTGCCTGATCCCCTTTAATTCCCCCCCCCCCCCAACGCCTCCCCCCGCCTCCCTCCACCCCTCCTTGGCCTGTCCTCTGAGCTACATGTGGCATCGGTCGCCTACTGCTTCCTGTGACAAGCCAAGCTGTCCACTGACCACTTCATTTTTGAAGTTGGCAGGCAAAACTCGAGGCGTGGCGACCGATGTGTTTGTGCGCGCACGAACTCGCGCACGCAACACAACAGTTCAGGGGAACATCGTCCAAGAGGAGAGAGAAGTTTCCAAACGACCAAACACGGACTGTTTTGTGAGCTTCTTAATTGTTTTCTTCCATTCTTTCTTTCAAACTTAAGTTAAAGTATCAGTTTTTCTTTCTTTCTTAAAGAACTTTCTTTTCTTTTTACTTTGTCTGCTGATGGTGTTTCTGTTTAAAATCTTTTCCTTTGTTGATTGTTGGCTTGTCACTCAAATGAGGATCTTTTCTAAAGTGAAGAGTGAAAGTGTGCGTTCCCACGTAAACGTTTTTTAAAGAAATCAGGTGCAGAAAAGTTCAGAGAATTGCTTTTGAGACAGACTTTATGTAAAGAAAATGCAGCCTCAAAGCCTCAAAGCTGATGCAGATGCTTCAAAAAAACTGGATCACTGTGCTTGTGGTCATGGGCTGTAAATACTGGGCCAACTGTCAGGTCACATGACCCGTAGTCAGACACCATGTTGCGAAGAGGCGGGACAAAGCTGTCTGTCAGTCAGTCAAGCACATCAAATGACATCCAGGCACCTGATTGGTCAACTTTATCGCTGAATATAAATTCTGATCTGAAACAAATAAATTTACCCTCCATACAGTTGTCATGGATGTAATATGGAACCACATATGACAAAAGAAACAACTATTTTTGTATTTTTGCCCTATTTTGGAGCCAGCACCTAGTGGTCAGTCGAGGAACTGCAACAAAACATTCCTGGATGAGCTTGAGCTTGAGGAGGGATGGCTGCTGCTTGGATTGCCGTGCCAAAGGCACCTGCAGCGGCTGTTTTATACCTGGAAGCTTTTTGTCCAAACTGGAGTTAACCAGCAAAAACACTGTTACTGCTGAACCAGGCAGAGCGAATGCTCCAGCTCCACGTTAGCCATGTTTCCATGGCAATTTTAGGGGAAAAGTCGAGGTGTTGATAAAAATCAACTGTGAAATGATTAAATCTTCCAGTAACAGTGAAGGATTTCCAGTTTCTCTTCAAAGTAAATGACCTTATGTTTCTTTAACTACTCTAGTTACGCCTGAAAAACAATGTATATACCTGCGATCTGATTGATCACGACTTCATGGAGGAACAGTGGATTCATTGTTTGCTTTAACTGGGATACATTTATGTACTACACTTATTGATGCGCTGTCTTCCCAAGATGCTTTGCAAAGGCGTTGGTAACATGGTCCATGTAATTTATTTTTTGCATATAGCAGACACCGGAGCTTCAGAAACTACAACGTTGCTGGTTTTTGATGCCATTAAGACCACTATGGCTAATAATATGAGGCCAATATACAGTTTATTTACAACTCACAGTATTGTTCAAAAGACATAATGACTCTGCTCTCGTGGTGAAGCTGTCGTTCAACATCTGTTGATTGGATGCTGCTGTGGGATGTTCACCAGTGGGGCCTTCCTGCAGTCAGGACCATCGCATATTTATATGTATGTATAAGACATGTATAAGAGATATATATATATACATATACATATGTATACACACAAATATATATGTATATATATACATATACATATGTATACACACAAATATATATGTATATATAGATATATATGTACATAAACTTATTAGATATCTATAGATATTAATATGTTATAATTATTATGTACCTTAACATATTACAATGTATATATTTGATATCTTTTATATCATATATTCTTTTATAACATATTGTATTTATATTTGAATCTATATATTGTACATCTCCTCTGTCCTTCCTTCCCTCTGTCCTAATTCTCCTCATCTCCTTCTTACCCAGCTGGTCTT
>JBAMYA010000024.1:18168682-18213320 GCA_037176975.1 Arrhamphus sclerolepis | reverse complement strand
GATTAGGACTCCTTTTAAGATGTTCAATTTCATGTTCAACAAATTCCAAATCAAAAAAATTAACTCAGAGTCAGCAAACTTTGAGTTTCAGATCAGGTGTTAAGAGTTGGTTCAGTTAACTAACTGTTGACAAGTGTTTTTGACCGATGATGGATAAAAATCCATCATCGAAGGAGCTCCGATACAGTGAATCACCATGGTAATGGCAAGAAACAGTTTAAGATGAAGTATAAAATGTTTTTTAGATAGATAACTCAAATGTAACAGGCTCGGTTTAATTCACTTCAAAAACATTTAGGAAGAATGGAAAAAATAAAATGCCAGGCTGGGCTCACGGAGTCGGTCACGATAGTAACAGAGACCATGTTTAGTTCACAGAGTCAGTTACCATGGTTAACAGGGACCATGTTTAGTTCAGACTCTTGCCATGGTAACAGATGCCAGGGTGGACTCACAGAATCGGTTACCATGGTAACAGAGACCAGGTTGGGTTCACAGGGTCAGTTACCATGGTAAGAGACTCAAAGTATCAATTAAATCAGTTTCTGAAACCAGCATAACTGAAATTTCAAATTTCGCAAAGCTTTAATACTTAAATCTCATTTTTTTCGTACAAACGGAATTTTGAAGAACAAAAAAGGGACGCTTTTTTATACAACAGCAAATTTTGTCGTAACATCTCAAATTTCAAAAAAATTGCAAACTTTATCATACGATTAAGACATTTATAATGAAATCACATTTTTTCTGTCTAAACATTCTAAAAATCACAAATTTATAAACATTTTTGACACTTTTTATCTAATCTTAATTTTTCACCGAAGATGTTTTTGCAAAAAAAGAGCGAATTTTGTAACATGTTAAATTTTTCAAAAATTGCAACCACTATCATAAAATTTTGACTTTTACACTAAAATCACAACTCTTTTTTTGATGTGAAATCACAAATTTAAAAAATAAATGACTTTTTTAATTGAAGAAATAAAAGCTAATTCTGTTGTAAAATTGTAAATTTTGAAAGATCAAGACTTTTTTTTGAACAACCAAACAATATTTTGATGTAAAATTTGTAAAATTTATAGTTTTGTATAATTTCAATGTTTTGTCTTAAAATTTGTAAATTTTAGAAAAATCATGACAAAAATCACCAACTTTTTTGTTATACAATCTTTCTCAAATATTTAGTAAATCATGACCTAACCTCGTGACCATTATTGTAAAATTGATTCTTTCGTGCTGAAATAATGCTTTTCTTCTTAGATCACAATTTAAAAGAAATATTGACTTTTTTCTTGTTAAAACAAACAAACAAAAAAAAAGCAAATTCTTGCTTTTTTAAACAACCAACCAAGACTTTTTTGATATACAATCACAAATGTCACAAAATTCTGATTTTTTAAGTTGAATTTCTTTTTGTTGGAAAATATCAACTTTTAAAATGTTTTGATGTGAAATTACAAATTGTAAAATTGAAAATTTTGTATAATTTCAACTCAACTTTTTGTGAACTCGTGATACTTTGCAATATCACATGGTTATTTTTTTAGATTTACTTTTGTCATCAAATTTCAAATTTCACAAAAATCGTGACCTCCATGGCATGATTTTCAACTAATTAAATTTATTCTTTTTTTTTTTTTTTTTTCAAAATTACATACTTTAAACAATTGCAAATTTTGTATAGCCCGGATGTGGCCCGTGGGCCTTAAGACCTGTGACATGAAGGTCAGTCATCATCTCATCAACATTCGACTTCTCCAACTGTCAGTTTGGCGTCATCACAGACATCAAATCTTTACTTCTGGCTCTCTGACAAGAATTAGGAATAATTTTAATTTTCTCTCCCACAGCTGTAGCTTCGGACCAAACCCACACGAGTGGTCCTTTCTGGTGATGAGAACGTCGTCTCTTGTCACTACAAATCAAACTGGAGTCCTGGCCATCAGTCTTCGTCCATTGTGACACACGATTGGATGACAGCAGGAGCCAGATGGATGCTGAGAGAAGCTTTTATGATGTGTCACCTGTCCTCGTTCTGTTGTCACTCCTCATCTGTTGTTTTGTTTCTTTCTGACTGTAAATCCAGGTGTGACATGAAGCATCACCTCACCACTTTTCCTGTTTATTGTGTTTTCAGATGATTACAAACTAATAATTCAGGAATAATTGACATCGTTAATCATGTCAGACACACACTGGCCTGGTAATTTACTGTCAGGAGATTTCTTTCTTTTTTTCTGAATCAATTTGAAATGAATTTAATACCAGTTTGAAGAAGAGTCTACCTAAAGAACTCAACATGTCCCATCAGATTTCTTTACTCTTATTCAATCAATCAGGCATGGGGTGACAGAGGAGAGAAAAAACTAAAACTAACTAAAATTAACTAAAAACAAACATCCGTCAGAACCAGAATGACTGGGAACATCTAGTTTTCAAAACTTTTGCGAATTCTGCAGTTCCCATACTGACCACTGGAAGCTGCAGTTCCCTTACTGACCACTAGAGGCTGCAGTTTCACTACTGTCCACTGGAGACTGCAATTCCTTTACTGACCACTATTCAATTCAGTTCTATTTACGTATATACCGCAGATTTATGACATGTCATCTCTAGGCCCTTCTGAGAAACCCAGAGCTTGACCCCTGAGCACATGGCAATGCCATCAGCGGCAAGAAAAACTCCGTCTTTGGAAGAAACCTTGAGCAGAACCCGGCTCTTAGGGGGAACCTCCTGTCAAAGGCCAGTGGGGTAAGGAGGAAATGAGGAGTATTAGGACAGTGGGAATGAAGGACAGAAGAGATGTACAATATACATATGAATATAAAAAAACTATGAATAAGAATAGATATCTCATAAGTATAGATAGATACTTGTCAGTATACTTGCCTGTCTATCTATCTATCTATCTATCTATCTATCTATCTATCTATCTATCTATCTATATATATATATATATATATACACACACACATGTATATATGTTCTGTGTGACTGCAGGAAGGCGAGCATCCCACAGCAGCATCCAATTGACAGGTGTAGTTAAACTACAGCTTCACCACAACGGCATCATCACAAGACCCTCTGAAAAAGGAGAAGGGAGAAGAGAGCAAGACTACGGAAGATAGACAAAGTTACAAAGTTGATTCTATTAAATGATTCAGGACAATCTGGAACTAAGATAAGATAGCTAGACAGATCTTCAGTGTCCAATGGACTCCCCCAGCAGCCTAGGCCTACAGCAGCATAACTAGAGGTGGTCTAAGAGACTACAAAGTTAAAGGCATTATCAAAAAGGAAGGCAAAAAAAATAAGAGGGAGTCTGTCTCCTGGACCGAGGTTGGGAGTTGATTCCATAATAGAGGAGCCTAATAACTGAAGGCTCTTCCACCCTTTCTAGACCTACAGACTCTTGGAACAGCAAGTAAACCTGCATTCAGGGAGCGGAGTGTTCTACTAGGACAGTAAGGAACTATGAGATTTTTCACATAGATTGGAGCTCTATCATTCAGAGCTTTGTATGTAAGAAGTAATATTTTAAATTCAATTCTTAATTTAACAGGGAGCCAATGTAAAGAAGCTAGAACTGGTGAGATGTGGTCTCTATACCCAGTTCTAGTTAGTACTGGTGCTGCAGCATTCTGGACCAGTTTAAGGTTCATAAGGACCTTTGTACAACTTGTACAGCATTTGTACAAGTAAAACTACATGTAAAACTAAAAGTAAGCAGCCTACCTCACAATTAAAATGACAACTAAAAATGCACAACAGTTTAATTTTTAAAAGCAGGTTGTTGGACACAGGAGGGACACAGAAAGTCTTTTCAGTTTCGAATAATAAAAAAAAGAAAAAAGAAAAGCTTGTGTTGACTCAGCATAACTGGTGGCAGCAGTCCAGAAAACTGGTCAGAGGATGTTAACCATGGGTAATGAGCAGCTGAAGAACACAAGGTGTTATACGACACTGCAGACAGCTTTTTAAATTCCTTTAAAAGGAAGACCAGGAACACCAAGACATGGAGGACTTCTGCAGGACCTCTGGGCTGATGATACAACAGGAATATGTAACTTGGCCTGATGGAAGAAAACCTGCACAGTCTTATTTTAAAAAAAAAAGAAGTTTTTTTTATTTTTTATTTTTTTATTCTGTCTGCATATGAAGCTCTAAAGAGAGGACAACACAACAGAACTAGAAGGTTCCTGGTTTAAATTTAAATCTCAGCTGGGACCTTTCTCTTTGCATTTTACGTGTTCTCCCTGTCTTGTGTAGGTTTTCTCCAGATATTTTGGTTTCCTGCAACAAAAGGCCATCAAGTTAAGACTATTTGTTGACTCAGAATTGACAGTAGCAGTGATCGCGTGTGGTTGCTGGTCTCTGTCAGCTTTTGCCTGAAAACAGCTGGAATAAGATCCAGCTAACTAGCTACCTTCTGTTGGAGCTCATTAATTACGACCAGAAGTCTTGGGCAGCCAATCAGATCAGTCCATCCTTGTAGAGAGGGTTTAAGAACTGAGACGTGGTCGTCAGGATGGTGAACAGCAGTAGCTTGAATCAACTTTGACATCAACGTTACAGCTGCAGCAGAGTAAAAATAGTAGAAAAAAGCAATATAAACAGTATGACTAATAAAAAAAGAAAAAAAAAGTGTTTTTAATTTACACCATTGCACATTACGTCTTGTCTTGTTGATATTTTTGCACATGAACATTTTTATTTTTTATTGCACGTAGTTAAGCTGTTTGAGTCTCAGTGACTCTATTTGTATTTAAACTAAAGTGCGTAACAGAACAAAAGATAAATACATCACCTCCTTCGTAAAACTCCAGATTCACATACATTCAAATATTGGGACAGAATTACAGATTAAGCAACAATGTTCATCTGATCTTTTCTGCCACTTCAGCATCTTCTCCACCAGTTGGATGAGAGCTCAAAGGTGGAAAAATCAGCACCGGTACTGCAGCGGGAAGTCCACCAACAGAGAAAAAACAACAACAACAACAAAAGCAAACCAAGCCAAACCCAAGGTGACATGTTTAATCGTCTCCAGTTCGATGCTTGTTCAGCGGGGGCCGCGTTTGTCGCAGCGGTGTCAGGAGGCTCGTGAACAGAGGGTTCAGCTATTCCTGGACATATTCTCTACACCTGCGCCTGCAGTGCACCGGGTTGGCATTTCAAACTTTATCACCTGTCACAAGAGAGAAAGCGGCTGCTCCGGAGAGCAACACCTCCCCCCGCCCCCCATACCCCCCACCTTCCTCCGACGTCCTTGGAAGTTGTGCTTGGAGAGAGAAGATGATATCTCCCCGGTGGGTGGGCTGCATCCGCTGGCCAGTCTCCCTCCGTATCGTCCTCTGCTCCTCGCTGATTTAAAGGCGTGACGTCACCTTCATCATTTACAACGAGGAGCTGCCGTCCAAACTTCAGGGAACGTTTAGTGGACGAGGTTTCATCACTTCCTCAACCATTCTGCTTCTCAACAGTGTCAGGAAATACGTCCTTATTCACAGTAACCCAGGGGTGTCAAACTGCTTTATCCTGGACCACATCATCACCATGGTTACCATGCTTCTCACCCAGCCATGTTGCCAGATTTCCTGCTCGTTCCTGGACTGGTAGGAAAAGAAAGAAAAATTAGAATTTTTCACAAGATCTCAAATTTCACAAAATTTGTAACTTTCATCATAAAATTGGGACAAAAAAAACACTTTTTCATGTAGAATCACAAATGTCACAAAATTGTGACTTTTTTTAAACTGACAATTGTCAATTTTGTGCAACATTTTGACATACAATTAGAAGAGTTGTAAAACTGCCAAAATGTCTCCCCCCTAAAATCACAAAATTTACAAAAGTGGCAACTTTTGACAAAATGAGCAACTTTTTGTTGTTTGATGTGAGAACCTCAGACATGCCCCCCCTCACCCCCTCCCCCCGCTGTGATTACAGAAACAAAGAATACACACGTCTGCAGTTTATATTATAATGAAAAGTAAAAGTGAAGCCTCGAGGTTAAAAAAAAGTACTGACCATTTAGGAGAAGTAGCAGGTTAATGTAAGCTCTGGGAGGAAGTGGGGTGGGTGGGGGGTGTCCATAGATGTTCCTCTAACCACAATGATGTATATTTTAGAAGGAGAGGGTGTGTTTGGTGGCAGTTTCTCGGGGACACGCTGATCAAGGTGACACGTCTCTCTGGTCTCCACAGGGGGTGTCTGGGCTTCAGAAGGCCACGGGTGTCACGGCAACATCCCCACACACTGCTGATGATGTCAACCCCCTCCACAAAACACTCCCTCCCTCACACACACACACAGGCTGTCAGCGCCTCTGCTGGGGATTATTAAAGGTTAAGACTCCACCTCAGTTGAGCTGTGTCGATGTTCAAACACTGTTTCAGTAAATGACACGTTCATATCAGTGTTTTCGTTGAGCTGATTACAGAAGATGTATGTGGGACATTTCTACGTTAGCTTTGCAGCTATCACACCTTGGACTGTTTTCAGTTGCTTTAGATCGACAAAGAAAAACAGCACAAATGTACAACTGCGTGCGTCTCCTTAGACGATCAGTGGGGTGATGTCATCCGCTGCAGAAATGAACTGTTGAGTGCAACCTGAACGTCTAATTTCTTGTCCATTCCATTCCTCACAACCATTTCTTTGTAGACAAACGGAACTGAAAAAAAACCAAACATTTGCCAGTTCTTTGTTAGTTGCTGATCATACGTGACCAAAAGAAGCAGGTTTGTGTGAAAAAAAAGGTGTGATGCAGCTGCAGCGTCAACGCTTGCAAACCATTTTAGAGGAAAAGGTTTGTAATTAAAAGCTCTTTTAATAATAATTTTTTAAAAATATGTGATTTTAGGCCAAAAAGTTGAAATTATACATAATGTACAATTTTACAACTGGTGTAATTTTATGTTAAAATGTTGCAAAAAAAGCTGATATTTTGTCAAAAGAGAAAAAAAGGAGAAATCTCAGGAAGTCTCTTCATGACAGATTAACACCTCCTGAGCTACAACAGTTCTGGCCACAAACCATAGTTGGAGGGAAGATTAGAAGTTTCCGTTTGAACAAACCTTCACCACCTTCACTTCCTGTTTACTCCACAACTGAAGTCTCATGAGGACGCGTTCTGTCTTCAGAAAGCAACATTTGTCCCCAACTGGTTCTGGATGCCTCACACCTTCATCACACTTCACCTTCAGCTTCCTTTCACTTCTGAGAGCGACGACAAACGGCTCTTTGATTAAAGTTCATCAGCCAGGAAGCCCCCGCAGTGACAGAAGGGGTGGTGGTGCGATGAGACGATGGAGGAAACTTCTCTACTTTATCTGCTCTGTAAGTTCTTGTGTTTAAAAAGACTCTCTGTGGTGTTTCGAGTCAGACTAACCCGAGTGTTTCGAGTCAGACTAACCCGAGTGTTTCTCTGCAGTGATGGCTTCACCGCTCTGCTGCACGTCTCACCAGGCTGCGCTGACGCTCAGTCCCAGCAGGTCTCAGTTCTTCAGGACAGAATCTGTGTCTCTGAGCTGTGAGGGGGACCTCCACTCTGCTGGATGGACTCTGATGAGGAACACCAGTGCAAGATCCAGGACCTGGTGTGGAGGTGAATGGGGAAAATCAAAGGGTTCCTCCTGTAAGATCAGTCTGATGACATCATGGGACAGTGGAGTTTACTGGTGTGAGTCCAGAGAGGCAGAAACCAGCAGCATCATCAACCTGACTGTCACTAACAAATCAGTGATCCTGCAGAGTCCAGTCCTCCCTGTGATGGAGGGAGACAACATCACTCTGAGCTGCAGAACAGAGACCTCCGTCCTCCCAGCTGATTTCTACAAAGATGGCTCCCTCATCAGCTCTGAGCCTGCAGGTCACATGACTCTCCACCATGTCTCCAGGTCTGATGAAGGTCTCTACAGGTGTCTCACCAGAGCTCATGGGGAGTCTCTGTCCAGCTGGATCTCTGTCTCAGAAAAACCCACAACCACCCCTCCTCCATCCACCTCTCAGCCCAGTTCTCCTCCTGGTTCCTCAAATGTTCTTCATGTGTCCCTTCCTTCTGCTTCTGTCTGTGTTGCTGTTTTGCTGATATTACTGGTTCTACTGGTGAGACGACGCGTTCACAGGAAACCTGAAGCTGGAGCAGGAGATGGAGGTGGTGACGTCACATATGGTGATGTCATCACATTGCATCATCAACAGCAGCCAGTCAGACGCAGCGAGTTTACGTTGGACTCACACGTCATCTATTCCTCTCTGAGGTAGTCCTCCAGTCAGACCAGTAGGACCCAGCAGATCCTGTCAGACCAGTAGAATTTATTTTTATTTCAGATGTCTGTCAGGATCCATAAAGTAAAGTTTTCTCCTTTTTCAGAGCATCGTCAGGTGAAACATTATGAGGCTAACGCTAAAACCTTCGTGTGACCTAAAATAATCTATTTTATATAAATAATATATATATGTATTTATATATATATATGTATATATATGCATATTCTCTTTCCAACAAAAAATTGTAATTTTAACTTGTGAAATTCGCCATTTTATGAAAAAAGTATAGACTTTTTTTTTTTTCGATCTCAGTTTATATGTTAAAGTCATGGATTTTGTGAAATTTGAGATTTTATATGAAAAACTCTCTTGTTTTGTTTTTTATAATGACTTGGAAATCTGACAACATATCTGGTTGAGAAAATAAACACCGGTAACCATGGTGATGATGTGGCCCAGGGTGACGTAGAGTTTTACACCCCTGATGTACAGTGGCGATACAATAAAAACTGTGAGAAAAAGAAAGTCTGCCCGTGTTTTCTATTGATCCCGAACTCATGTTGGAACATTTCGTGAACACCCCTCAGCAACCTGAAGCCGCGAGAGTCCTGAAACTTCTAAACCAGCGCGGAAAGTAGGAAGTAAAACTTTGTGTTTTTTCATCTATGTTTTCATTCATTAGTTTATGCTGAAAAGTCCTGAAGCTATAAAAAAAAAAAGGTCCCATGAAAATGAAACAACTGGAGGATGTCTTTTACGCTGAGATGAGCATGTTTGGGTTTGTTCTGGAGGAAGTCGTGGTTATAATCTGTCCTGGTCCTGAACTCAGACTGCGTCTGCATGTGCTGTACGACCATCAAAAGTGCACGCCGGCAGGGAGGGAATGAAACGTGATGTCAGCAGTAACACGAGAGGACCCTGATTCAACATTTCAGAGTCCCAGAGCTACAGCCCAGAGCAGAGTGAACGCTGGCCCGCTTTGACCCGGCGCTGCACATGCAGACAGTCCACAACAAATGCACACCACAGACCTCAACGTGGACGTCTGTCTGCAATGAACTCACGCTGAGGATCACATGGTTAAATAAATAAATAAATAAATCTGCTTCTTCTTATTGGTTTCAGGAGCTGAGGAGCCAAATGGGAGACATTAACAATAACAATAATAAGAATTATAATAATAACAATAACAAGCAGGATTGTCACAAAATTCCAATAAAACTCAAAACAGAAGGAAAGAAAAGTAGACTGACAGATCAGAGCCACATCTGGGCAGATGCAGGGTCTGAAAACGAGCCATTGGACCTCCTCATCCAGGAGATGGGGCCAACAGCTGCTTCACAAACTGTCCCTGCATGCAGTTGCTAGCGCTACGAAACTGAGAGTTTTATGACAAAATTCCCTTTTTTTAAAAGGAAAAAGGGGTTATATTATGAAATTCACCATTTTTAAATGACTTTTTAAAGAAAAAAAAAAAAGTTTTTGAAATTTTCAATTATTTAGGAAATACGTGTGATTTCTGTATAAAAGGCTCCATTTTATGAGAAAAATTGACAAAAAAAAAGAATTATTTCACAACCGAGGGAAGGAACTCTGTCAACACAGCTGGTTGAGAAAGTCAAGGATAACCGACCATTTAACAGTAACCATGGTGATGATGTGGGTCTTTAACAGTAACCACAGTGATGATGTGGCCCTTTAACAGCAACCATGGTGATGATCAGACTTTTTAACTGTAACCATGGTGATGATGTGGCCCTTTTAATGGTAACCACAGTGATGATATGGCCCCTTAACGTTAACCATGGTGATAATGTGGGTCTTTAATGGTAACCACGATGATGATGTGGCCCCTTAATGGTAACTATGGTAATGATGTGGCCTTTTAACTGTAACCATGGTGATGATGTGGCCCTTTAACGGCAACCATGGTGATGATGTAGGTCTTTAACGGTAACCACGGTGATGATGTGGCCCCTTAATGTTAACCACGGTGATGATGTGGGTCTTTAATGGTAACCGTGGCGATGATGTGGCCTTTTAACGTTAACCACGGTGATGATGTGGCCCCTTAATGGTAACTATGGTAATGATGTGGCCTTTTAACTGTAACCATAGTGATGATGTGGCCATTGATGACAGAGTTGGACAGCCCTGATTTAAGTGAAAATGTTGCACAAATGCACACAAGTGCAGCTGATCCGCACCATTTTAAAAAAGACTTTCACCTTCATTCATTATTTTTAGAAATGTTTGGTAGTTTTCAGTTCTCAGACATTTTCAGATTTTTTTCTTTGAAGGTCCTGCAGACTCAACACACATATGCTACGATGCACACACACGCACAGAACAGGCACCCCTTCCTCATCTTCACAGTTCCCAGTCACGAAACCCCCCCCCCAACAACACCCACACATTTTCACCCTCTGCTTTACCAAGTCCCCCCCCCAAACACCCCCATACACGCCCCCCCAACCAAACTGCTTGAGCCACTTGCCTGCCAGGGAGGCAAGATGGCCCTGCAGCCCTCCAGCCAATCAGACAGCTTGGCTCATGCAGGATATCACAGGCCAGCTGATCCAGCCTCCCGACTTCTTTCTTCGTCTGCTCTTCTGGAAACTTTTGGAAGCGAACACAATGCTGCAGATCGAGCTCCACGGGCCTCCTGGACAGAGTTAGACAAAGAAAGATGTTCAGTGTGATGTCAGGTTGTGCAATGTTGGATTTAGGATTCCAGTAAGTATGCATGTTTATACTTTGTGCTCAGACGCTTGTGAAAGAGGATTATTGTTGCCGTTATCAAAGGAAATATGAGATAAAAGGTAACTATGAGGTCATGTTTAATTAGCTGAGCACAAAGTTACCAAATAATTAACTTTTTAACATTCAAAAGCACCCAATTATTTCTATTCTTTCTAAATGTTTTTGCACTTTTGGATCTTGCAGCAAATTCTCAAACAAAACCAGAACTTGAATGATAATGATGCTTTAAAGTTTGAAAGCATTAAGCATCTCTGCAGGAAAAGCTGAGTAACTTCAGTGGAACTAAAAAAAATTTATGCTGTGAACGCTGAAGAAAAGTAGAAATCTAGACGCACTGATCGCAAATCAGAATTTGTTCAGCAGGTCAGTTATTTACTTTTATTTACGTTATTTCATGGTGTATTCTCATTGGTGGGTTCGCTGACAGAGATCGTAGAGGCAGCGACAGGCCGTCTCTCTCTGAGACGATTCCTCTGCTGATATCTGTCTCAACCGTCTTTAATCACAAGACGGTTCAATCGTCCATCGTTGCTCCTGTCTCATCCTGAGATCTGCCGCTATCTTGGCTACGATGGAACATTTTCACCACGATTCACCATCTTTCCTCTGAGACGGCCTAAATTCTACCGTGTGAACCCGGCATTACTGTTTCCTCCTGGTTCATGTTTTGGTTTTTGTGCATCATTCTTGGACTTTCGTTCAAAGAAATTAAAATAAAAAGCTTTACGGATTACTCCAGCCCGCTGGTCTTCTCTGCTCTTCACCTCTCTCCAATTCTAACAAGTGCAGCATTTTTTTTAAAAACTTTTAATAGAACATATAAACTTACTACGTTGCAACGTTTGATATTCAGCAGCATTTTTATTATTTAGGGTTTTTATTCACCACCTACGCTGCTGCAGGTCATTCAGTCAAGCAAGACTGTGCAGCACCAGAGTCTCCAACTTACCCTCTGGTCTACTTTGGCTCTATTCTTGCACTAGTCACATATTTTCTAATTTTACACTCAACTAAGACATCTTTTCAGTCAACTAGCCCACACACCTGTTCCTGTTGCATCATACATATATACATACACATACACATATGCACATACACATTTACATATCTATAGGTGTATTTATAATTATATATTTATTTCCTTCTGTCCAGTTTTTAGTCACTTGTACAAAGTTATTCTGGTTTATATTTATCTTGCGTCTACTTATTTATGACCCTCACCCTGTGCAGTACTTTTTTTAACCTATATACTTGTATATTTTTGTGCAGACATGTATAATGTCTCCATTTGTAGTTTTGCATCCTGAATTCCTACTTTTTGATGATCTGTCTGTGCTGCTGTAGCAAGGAAATTTCCCACAAGTGGGACTAATAAATGTCTTATCTTATCTCCCGCCTCATCCCCCCAAAAGAGTAATCCAGCTGATAATCTCTCATATTCCCATCATCATCTGATCCCAACGTTCATATTTGCATAGATTAGACGTTTCACTACCACATGTGAATATAACTGGACCTGTAAGCATTTAGACACTGCTTTAAATGCACACACACATTTGCACAGAAAGAACAGACTTATTATCTCTTTTTATTCCTCTATGAGCCACCAGCACCAAAAATAGATAATAAATGAAGAGGGCACATTTAGTTCACATGATCATTCTGACTTAAGAAATATTTCACTTCTTATCATTTAGAAAACAGTAAAATGCTGCATAGCCTGAAATCTCCACATACACACACACACACACACACACACACGCACACACGCACACACACGTCTATTATATAAAAGACAGCAGCGCACACAAACTCTGGCACACACTGTGAAAGTGAAAACCCGTCTCCGCTCCGCTGGGAGAGGAAACTGTTGTGTGATTATAATGAACTGGTTAAACTGCAATTACGCCGGCGAGCGATGAGAGAAGAGACGACAGCAGTTTAGGCGACAATTTGGGAGGCGGCTGCCGTGGCTGCTGCAGCTGGGACCTGTTTTAATGCTGTAATTGATAGACTCTGCCAGTCACTAGTGGGTTCAGAATTAAAACTCAAATTATCATCATTAGAACACCCCCCTCCCCCCTCTTCTAATTGCTGCCTGAAATGCACATCAGCGTTTTTGTTTTTCATAATAAAGATACACTTGTGTTATCTAATTTCATCAGCTGCATCAACAGCGTCCACCAAGGCGTCATCAGTGATTACAGGAGGATGTTTCTGTCCGTTTTTTCCGTCCTTGTCTTTATGGAAGTGACAAATGTCACGGAGATGTCCGTCAGATGGACTTTTGGAGCACAAGGAGTGGTAGTTCTGTCCATTTAATACCAAATAAAATCCAGTCAGTGGTGGGGATTTACATTAGAGGTCACACCATGTGATCCTCATTCATGAGTCACCAACTATATTTGAACAAATACAGCCCCCACCTCCCCTTCCTCTCTGCTGTGCTTCAGCTCAGCCTCTGAAACCTACCTGCGCACTTAAATTTAAGTGTACCACGATACGATGGTATCACGATATGATAGATGTGTTGTGATACGATATCAGAAATGCCCCCCACCTGTCAAGCCACACTGCAACATCTACAGGAGTGGAGGTTGTATTTGTTTTGGCTGATGTTCACAGACTATTTAAACCATGTTGTTAAAATTTTATTTTATTAACCCTTCAAAGTTTATTAATAATCCGCCTGGTCCTTTTGCTCCTTCTTTTTTTTCATATCGATAAATGTCTCAAACAATGTTCTTTTGTGTGAATTATTTTGCCCATTTTTTCATGATAACGTAAACGTTCAAAATCTATTAAGAAACTGTATTTTTTGACATGTTATAGATGCATTAAACTGTGTGAATTAACAAAAACAACTACTTGAATCTTCAGCAACATATAAACAACGTAGATGAACAGGTCCAAAGGTTTACCTCGACCTTCTTTCCTCCACTATGTACAGTACTAATGATGCTATAGATAAAACAATTATTTTGAACATGCATTAGATACTGAATGCCACTTGGCAGTATAATAAGAGGTAACTGGGCCCTGAGAACTGTTTCAGTTAAACACTGTTTCAGTTTAAATGTGTTTACTGTACGTTTTTAATTTGTGTTGGTCTTTATGAACTCATGCTAAAGGCGAACTCCAAATAGATTAACTTTGCAAAAACAGGCAGGAAAATGAGAAAGAACAAAACACATCAAAACGATTATTTAGAACCATGAAAATACTTTAAGCAAAGAAGACTCTTCTAAACATCACTAAATAGTCACTTTTTGCTCTCTATCTTGCTGATCCTCTTTCTCGGCCTGCTGAACAACTCAACACAACATAAACACCACTGCCACTACTGTAATGGGCTGTTTTAATTACGTCGCTAGCGCTAACGGTACCAGAGTTACGGTAATTCTAAGAATGCGTGTCATTTTCTGTTGCTGACGACAGCATCCATTTTTAAAGAGTAGGAATCGACATTCGGAGTCAGAAATCGATGTAGTATATTGTGAAAAGAGGCATTGCAATATATCTCCATATCGATATTTTATCACACCCCTAGCGGTGACTGTTCTGAGAGAATAAGTGCGCTCAAACCATTCCTCGTATCAGAAGAACTGCTGTGTACGATGATATGAAGACTGATTATGACAGCCACCAATCAAAAAAGACCACATCTCTAATTGTACATAAATTTGTTGATTTATGTGATTTTACCTCATGTAGCACAAAAAAAGAAAAATACTAAATACTTAATCCCTAAAAGGAAATTCAGTTGTTCGGTTCAGTAGTCTCATGATTTAAGCATCTTTAAAGAATAATGGTAGAAGGTTCTAGCTATGTTCATGAAAGAGCTCCTGCAGTAGAGATCCTGAGGTATTTATATGCTTCCACCACCTCCACGTCTCCTCCATGATGGATACACTGTTTGACATGTTCTCCGAAAGATCCATAATCATCTCCTTAATTTTGTTCACCTTTAAGATTTCCCAGATTTTCCCAGAGCCCAGAGCTGTTCAGAGTGGTTTTATATAATATATAGTACAAAGCTGCTGATTGCTCCTCAGCAATATTATTGAATTGTTTGGCTGACATCAGCACCAAGTAGTTACGAATCATCACTGGAAGAAAACAGAAGAGAAGAAAGTGTCGCAAAAAAGACAAAAAACATTTTGACCAATAACAGAATTGTCAAGATGCTATAAAAATAAATAAATTAGATACAAATGCTGTGAAAGCTTTTTCTGACGGATCCGAACAAAAGAAAAGCAAATCCTCCATTGTCCAGAATATAAAAAAAGCTTACACGACACTCTGGGAACACAAAAGCTGACCAGTTATGAAAGCCTCCTTTGCTGCAACATGTACAGTCTCCTTGCCCCCAGCTAGGTGTGCGTGTGCACCCCCACACTGAGCGTACATGTTCAAGGTACTTGCTGAATGGGCTTAAACAGCTTTCAGACTCCATGTGGGACTTTTGCGTCCCTGACATGCCGTTGTCCTGCTGTAAGACGATCAAACCGTGAACAGCCGTCGTTTTTGGTGCTCTGAAGCTGTCGACTGGTCACATGACACAACCAACTGGGTAAAGCTTTACAATAAGGTACACGAAGTCTTGCTGAATTATGACTTTATTGCTGGAAAACAAACCACAAACTGACCATCAGGTAGCCAATAATTCCTGATTAGTGACCCTTGTCATTTTGATTACTTGAACTAAATGAAGTAATAGTTAAGTAGTGGTCAGTTCATCATTTCTCCCCTGATAATTAAGTAACATTGTGTGTAGCTGACTGTAAAGTGTTATGTTGATCTGATCGATGCCTGTTTGCACTGAAATGATTTGTAAGTGACTTTACTGCAGTTATGGGATACAAAGTAATGTATTTGCAGATGTTACCTTTAGAGTTAGTGTATTTTGACAGCAGGTGACCTGGAAAAACACTGCAGTGCTAATTTAGAGAAAAATCTTGTCTGCAGTAGCTCCGTCTCTTGAAAGTGGCCCAGTTAGAGGGTATTAATGATTGTTAAATATGCATATGCTGGAGCTGGAAGATGTGAAAGTTAATAGACAGGCAGCGTCGCACCATCGCATTTATCAGTTTCTATTTATCTCTCCTTGGGAGGTGGCAGGTTTACAGTAAATACCTTCTGTCCCCCTAATTTCCTAATGATGGTGATAATGATGGAGAATGGCGCAGTCATTAGCTGGGACAGGCTCTGTGCATCACTCTGTCAGCGACGTCTCTCCCAGGCCCACAATGAGAAGTGATGGGGCCCAGCTGTTCCCCCACATACTCTCCCCCAAAAACTGAGCCTCTCCCAAGACTGAGAGAGGGGGAAGAGGAAAGGGAGATGGGGGGGAGGGGGTGGAGGACAGAGAAAAGACACAAAGTCCAATAGCGAGAAAAGGGAAACTGAATATCAGCCTGCCAAGAGAGGACACCGAATGTCAAAGAAGTGTTTAAAAGAAATGTACCCATCATTCAACGTGGCTCTTAACCGAGTACTCTGACAACAAAACCACCCGTGTGGAGCAACTAAACTGTCCCTCATGTCCCATGAAGACCGTTAAGCCGATGCCTGGTACACTGAAACCTGACTGCACTCACCAGTTCACTTCATTATGTTGGAAATAGTCTGGATGAAGCTGAGCTGACGTAACACGAGAAGCAGGCATAAGTACGCACGCTCACGCTTTACTAATCCATGCAGCGATTGTGCTGAAGAAACTATGATGAGCTTCTGCTCTGTTTAACGATGGAAAACTAATTAACACTTAAAGCAACTGTGCTCTTCAGCACCCTCTACTGGTTGAGAAGCACAGTTGTCTGTTACTGCAGGTGTCACATTACCTCATCCCCCGGCTTCTACTACGAAATAAACTATGAACCAGCAAACAAAGAACTTAATACAGCCTGATATCAACCAAACTCAAACGCACAGGACATGGAAGGAAAAAATATACGACTTACTGATCCAATAGCAGCAAGTCTAGGACCACGCCATCGAGTTGACGTCGACTCGTGTACGGGATCCTGCCCATCTGCCTGCTGCGTTCTCTCTTTTTCTTGCCTCTTCTGACAGAAGTGTCTTCTCTTTCTTTGCTGCCTTTGCCATGATATTCATTGTGATCATGTATGTTAGCTTCAGGAAGCAGCGCAGTGCATAAGCTAATACATACAGTTACTCTGGTAATGGCATACGAGCATCAGTCGTATGGAAGGACAGCGGCACTGTGCAAATTAGGGGTGGGTTGATCCAAATGTCGATAGTATCGATACCAAGGTATGTATCAGTACTGGATCGATACTCAAGTAATGAAATCGATATTTTTGTTGTAGTTTCTCTTCTGTACGTTCAGAAAATTAAGTAGTTTGCAAAAAATATACAGTTACATAAAGATTTATAAGTCAAACCTGAAATATTAATATGGTTGAATACAATAACCTTTTTTAAAAAAAACAAAAATCATTGAATATTAGTATTCCTATTTAGGTTTTGCAGACCAGAGGTGATTTCTCTCAGACTGCAAAGGAAGCTCAGCTTCCCCTAAAATGTCCAAAGTTAAATGTTCAAATATGTCCAGTTGTGTTAACATTTCCACTACAAATACGTTGGAGCACGTTCATCTCAAAGACGAGTGCGTTCAGAAGCCAATGCCATAGATTTCCAGAAATCGTTTACTTCTACAGTCTATGATCAATGCATTTGCACATAGTAGCTGAGCGTCCATTCACTTCAATGGGACTGAATGGAAGAGTTTCTTCATTGGATAAATGCCACGATTTTGTCCCGCCGCCGGACGCTGGGGTATCTTCTTGGTATCTGCTTGGTATCTGCTTGGTATCTTCTTGGTATCTTCCATTGTTCGTCATAGTATTTCCTTGTTTCAGTTTATCATTTCAACACTTCCTTGTTTGAGTTTAATATTGTTTCATTAGTTTGTTCACAGAACATTTTCTTGAAAAGGAACAAAGGGCAGAATTTACAGACATCCCAAGTCTCCTGGAAGTTTTTTATGATGTAGCTCAACGATGAGCACTGATGCAGATAGTTTATATAAATAATTATATTAATTATCTTAATTTACTGAGGTGATGCACAAAGAGCCATGAATATAACAAGGAACATGGATCAGTGAAATTGTTATTGTAAAGGTTTTAAGAAAGCATTAAATACAACTGATCATTGCTAAATAAAATCGTATCAGTATCAGCAACACTGGCTCTGTATTTACTTGGTATCAGATCAACACCAGAATTTGAAATATAGCCTGACGCTGATGCAAATTCTTTCAAATGCACCAACATTTAAACCTTATGAAGCTATGGGCCAAACTAAAAAAAAAAAAAGATTCAGAAGGCTAAAAAGGAGTTTCATACGTCTACATTTTAGAAATGATCAGAATCGGGGGGTTTTCATGGAAGCTCTATGAACTACTTCAAGATAATATCATTGCGTCATTGTCATCAAGAATTTCCAGTTAAACCGTCAAATATCACATCTGTAGGCGGGATTGTTGCTTAGATGGAGGAATGTGTGAACCCATATTTAATCAAGACAGCCACATAAAAGTCCTTCAACTTTCCTTTCACTCCTGCTTTTTTTCCTTCTTTCAATTGCGCACACTCCTACTGCGTCTGCTGCAGCCTTTTGTCATCCACACCACATGTGCTGCTACCAACCTTGTGGAACATGTTACAGTTCCAGCTGGTAGTCAAACGTTCCTCCATTTCAGCAGATTCATTTAAGAATGAGGTTTATCAGGCAGGACGTCCTTTCTCCTGCGCAGCAGTTGCTTCCAGTACAAAAATGAAAAACAACCTGACAGAATCATGAATCCCCAGAACCCTCCAGACTCTGAACGAACATTTTACTTTGCTTCATACTTCTTGTTAATCTTTCTGTAGTGTGTTAAATCCTTCAGAGGTACATCCTGGCAATTAGACACCAAAGCCTGGCTGATAATACACTGTGTAATCCTCAAGCTGAATAAATTCCACCTCCCAACCCCCAACCCTCATCCACTTAAAAAAGAAAAAAAAGAAGTGATTTTAAACTGCCAATGTTCAAAAATTTCAAAGTCACCTCTGATGAAAAGTGCAGGGTGATTAATTCATGACGGGAAACGCCACCTTGTCAGGCCAAGCTCTTCACTGGGTAATGACAACACATGCATAATAGAAAGGCGGTTCTTTGCCTCCCCTCCATGTCTGACTTCAAAAGAATTAAAGATGGGACCATCCATTTACAGCTGTTGTCTCACTTACCTCAAACACTTGTTTCATTACAGGGAGTGGTTCATTTCTCGAGAAGTACTGAGAAATGCAATCATTTTATATATATATATATATATATAAATAACTGTATGTTCAGGTATATGGTATATGTTCAGGGGGCCACTCGACAAAGGTCATAGACTCTTGTGTGATTGCAGCGTTAATGCAGAAAGGAACAGTGACACTTTAGCGCAACATATGCTGCCTTCAAGGAGACACCGTTTTTCCAGGTATGTCCATTCATATTTCAACATAACAGGAGGTATGGCGACTGGACTACTGGCCTGCTGCAGTCCTGACCGGTCCTCAAAGAAGGTACGGAAACCATAATTCTAGGTTTAAGTGGAAGGCCAAATCTGGCCCACTAATCTTTAGATTTTATGAAAAGAAAATCCTTTTTGTTTAAGATAGGATATCATGAAATTTGCCATTTTAAAGGAAAATTAGCTTTTAAAAAATATATAAATTAAATACAACAAATATTTGTAATTTTAGTGCAAACGTCTCAGTTTTATAGGAAATTTTGTGAAATTTGATATGTTGTGAAAAAAAATTCACTTTTTGTAGTTTATTTTACGATCAAGTCCAGGAAGCTGGCTGAGAAAGTAAAGAATAACCGTCCCTTTAACGGTAACCATGGCGATGATGCGGCCCAGGATGAAACAGAGTTTGACACCTCTGGTTTAAGACGTACTTTACAGGAACAGAGTGGCAAACAAACAACAACAAAGAAGATCTGTCAGAAACTGTACTATCCCAGCTCATTTGATGATGTGCTGCAGAAGCAGGTAGGAATGTATGTTAACTGAAATTAATTGATAAAAATGAAGCTGAGGAGGAAACAAATATTCTGGGTCCGAGCCATTTGCAAGAATAAAATCCTAATTTTACATTATTTCCTACAGAAGTAATGAGGGATGTATTATTATGATGTTCAAGTGCAGCTGTGTCTAACATTTACATGTAATATTGTCTCACGGCTGTTAAACGGATTAACAGCTGAAGACAGATGAGTGGGAGCTGCAGCCGTGGCGCAGCATCACCCTGGCAGGATGACTGGGACTCCTTTTGCACTCCTCTTCTTCACTGAAACAGTGAATAGTCAGTTCAGCAGTGGAGTGACCTTTTCTCTAAACCCTCCAATAACTCTCCAGCTGACAGACCGAATGAGCAGATGATCCCGGACTCCTTCATGGTGTGTTGCGACTGCACTCAGTGCAAAATGACAAGTGAATCAAGCTTCTATTTTTTCCTCCAGGCGGGGAACTTGTGTCACTCTCGACTGCTGCACCCAAGAAAATCGGCCATGAAGTTTGGTTTTGGGCAATCTGACCGCTGACACTGCAGAGCTGTCACTGCGATGCCCTTCCCCTCCATCAAACGATCCCCCGCCTCGACCTTGCACCACTCCTCACACCTGACTGACACCAGGGGTAGCGTGCCGGGGCGAATGCGAGATTGACACCTCGCCCGATCTTCTGTAAACACCTTGAGATCTCAGCACCTCCGGCGAAGCAGATCAGTGACTTGTGTGACAGAGGCCTCCCCGCCTGGCGCTGGCTCAAGTCTGCTGGCACTCGCTATGATCCAGCTCGACTTGTCAGAGGGAGTAACAAGATGCTGAGTGACTTAGCACCTCTGGAAATGTCAGCCCCCGAGCTGGCGGACGCCAGACTGAGTCGAGTGGGTAATGCACAGACTCCACTGCGACTGGCTCAGCTGCTGCCTGTAAGAAGCAGAAGACAACACATACGCTCGAAGAGACAAGACAAGCAGCAGAGATGAACCGCGCCCTGATGCCACAATCTTACCCCATTCCCCCATATTTTCTGCCACATGCCTTACGCTTGCTTCTCTTTTTCTGAGACGTGCATCTGCTACCGCCCAGCTGCTGCTCTGGGTGAAAGGGACCTTTGCTGCCCTGACGCACCAATGTGCAGTTCAAATGACAAGGTCCGCGGATGAAGATGATGATGTGAGCAAAAGCAGAAACCCGGGGCGCGCCCAAGTGCCCCTGGTGAATCATGTTAAAGGCAACGAGGCACCGAAGAGACACCCAACACAGAGGGGAACTCTACCATGCTCTCCCCGAGGAGACTCAACATATTTGCTGCTGCAAATTTAAGGGAATCGAGCAGAAAGCCGGCTAGCTGAAGCATTAAAGAATCAGGCGGCGCAGAAAGAAATCATCGGACTTTGGAGCGTGATGATGCTCTGTAAAATCTAATGAGCTGCTTGCTCGCTGCCTGCTGAGATCCACACTGCTACATTTACTCTTGATTTATATTTTCTGATTCACAGAGGCGCGAGCATCTTACTTTAATCAAGGTTCTGCCTATCACTGCACCCTCAACCCCCTCCTCTCTAGCTGCCAACCCCCCCCCGCCTGCATCGCACATTAACGGCAAAAAAATATAATCAGTTTCATGACAGACTCTGTTTTTAGCACATGATGGGTGAATATAGCATTTTGAAAATGGCCCGTCCCTATCCTCAATCTCCCAACAACCAATATCCAGTGAGAGGACACAGTCTCAAGGGTGTTTGTGTCATTGAATGTCTGCTATCTGATGTCTGCTGTTTTCCCAGTTTGTTAGCAAAATACAACTTGAACGAGCGCTTGAGTTTACAGATAAGGACATTAGCACATCATTTGGTCCAGCTGACACAGATACAAGTCTGCGAAATGCGGGGACAAAAGTTCATGAAATGGGAGAGAATTTAGTGTTGAATCTACGCTGGGAGGATGCTATCAGGTGCTTCTTGTTCCAAGTAATTTTATTTGCCTTAGCGCAACACACTTTGACGATACGTCACGCTAAAGCACTGACAAGCTAACGAAAAGTGGAGCTTTTGACACAACAGTGACCTTTAAGTTAATCAACCCAAAAATCAAAGCAAATATTTATGGGAACGTTTGTTTACTTCCTGTTATGTAGCTCAGACGGAGCAACGGAGCAGATAAAGTATACTTTACATGAGCTGGAGCTGGCTTTTTCACAGACATAGCAAACTCGACCTGAAAATGACGAAAAATTGGAGGTAAATATAAAAAAAAAAAACAAAGAATAAATTTACCAGTCATGTTACTTTTGTGTCTCTGCAACATGCAATTAAATTTAGAGAAAAGTGCACACGAGGCTACGCTGTAGAAGAAGTAGCGGCAGGACATTCAAAAATGAAGCTTACGCAGTAGCCTCCACAGTGGTGTTCAGTTGGTAAGGATAACTCTGAACTGCACGTCTATACTCACATATATGCTCATAATATAAATGTGGTTTTAGATTGTGAGCCAACCCCTGGGACCGCCCCGAGGTGAAACTACTTGAAAGCGGGAAATTCAAAAATGAAGAACAAATCTAGCTGTGACATCTTTTTTTTGGCCCGCGTCACCACAGCGCATAGAAATAGCGGCAGGAAATTCAAAACTGAAGCCCACGCAGGAGCGTTCACACCTACGCTGAAGCTATGGCGTAGCTCTGGTGCATAAAATAAGAAAGAATTAGTGTTGAAAGTGCCGTGGGAGGATGCCATCAGATGCTTTATGTTTCAAGTGATTTTATTTTTCTGTGCAACACACTTTGATGATACGTCACGCTAAAGCACTGACAAGCTAATGAAAAGTGGAGCTTTTAACACAACAGTGACCTTTAAGTTAATCAACCCAAAAATCAAAGCACATTTGTCAGAAGGAGACACAAGCTGCTTCTTTTTTTTTTTCTTAAAAGGGAGCTGTATAGGAAAGAAAAAAAAAAAGCTTCCGGCAAAGTTTTGCTCCTGTCTGTCTGTTGTTTCTGTCTCATTTATTGTTGGATAATATTAGCTCATATCCAAAAGGGCTATAAGGCACAGGTTCTGTAGATTAAGGCTGGGGATTTCTCTTGACCTTTCAGCCAAATGCCATGCTGTTTGAGGTGTACAAGTTTAATTAGATCCGACCGTCCTGTTGCTTTCTAATCTCTTGCATTTCTTTCTTGTGAAGATGCCTGGGACTCAGGCTAATGACAAGAGCTAGCAAGGCTGAAGTAATCGCATTGTTTCCGACGCATCCGCGTGAAGCCCACAACTGTTGCATAGCTCACATTCAGGGAAGCCCTCATTAATGAGGATGATGTACATACATCGTCTTCGACAGGAAGAAAAAAAAAAAGCAAAACAAAAATTACGCACTCTACTAGCTAATGCAGTATCCCATTCACGATGACATTTGCCATTAGTTCCGTGCTGAACTCAGTCGGCGACGAAAGCAGAAGGAAAAAGCTCAAATCATTCCCAATTAACGGAGGCATCAAACAGTGAAAATCCTAGCAGGAGATTTTATGGGCAGCGCACGGAGAAAGGTCAGGCTCCAGTGGAACGAGGCAAAGTCACAGGATTTATTAGAACTAATGAGCGCTTTTGTTAGACTGAATTAACCCCAGTACACAAGCAAAAATAATAAATAAAGTCTGAGCGCAGCATTTGCTTTGTGACACAAACAGAGACGTTAGCAAACAGTGGCTGACTCCATGACCCAGAACTGAACTGAACCCCCAAAATTAGCAGTTCCCTTAAATATGTTTCATTTGTCAAACTGAACAGTAATGAATTACTGTGAGCCAAGAACTGCAAACATGTAAGTCGGACGTGTCAGACTCAATTTCATCCTGGACCACATCGTCACCATGGTTACCGTTAAAGGGCTGGTTACTCTCCCAACCAGCTATGTAAACAAAACCAATAAAATTAAACAAAACAGTCTCAGGTTTCACAAAAATCACAACTTTTGTCATAAAATTGACTTTTTTTTCTTGTACAGTCACTAATTGACGGGAAATTGATATTTTATTATGTTGATTTTTTTGAACAGATGGACATTTTGTCGTATAATTACCAGTTTTGCGAGATCAAGACTTTTGCTTAGAACAACAGAGACTTTTTATTGCACAATCAGAAATATTTTGACTTATTAACTTAAATTTACAATTTTGTTTTTGTAAAATATTAACTTTTTTGCAACATTTTGATATCAATTTACAAATTTTTAATTTAAAATAAACAAAAAACAGGAATTTTGACAGAAATGACCAACTTTTTGCTGTAAAAGCTTTTTCAGACGTTTACTGAATCCTGACTTTCCGACATAAACCAGCTGCTCTCCACCTCAGTTATTGTTATTTTTGATATTTTTGATGTCAGCGCTGAATCACACGGCAGTCACACTGAAATTCCCTCAGAAATGGTCCAGTCATTAGTATATTTTCATCTTTGCATGCAGCTGGGTTTGGCCAGCACACGTTGAGTTTGACATGTGATGTAAGTGATCTAAAACATGCAAATGCAGAATTTCTCCATTTATTGTCATCACAAATTCAACCAAGGCCTAAAATCTGTCAAAATGCTATCAATCAATGTCAAATGCTGAGAAGTACTACTGTATATGTGAACAATGTTTTTCTTTTTTCATATATCGTCTTCCCGCTAGCCCATCTAGCCAAACCACCTGAGCCTCTTTTTTTACAGTCTCCTCAGTCCACTAATGGGCCCTGATCCTTTGGAGTGAAGAGAGCGTATTTATTGAGATATTCAGATGGATTCTCTACCCCCCTCCCCGTCTTCCTCCCCCTCTGAAACGATGGAGGTCTGGCTGGGGAGATTTAACAGATATTGGCTGTGACAGCACCAAAGTGAGGCTAACGAGTATTGTAATGAGGAAATGCCAGCCGTGTCCCCTCCTTCCAACGACACCAGCTATCTGGCCTGGAGAGAGTGGAAACCAAGCTGCAGCACAAATAAGACACTCAGGACAATCTTTCTGTTCTTTTCCGTTCTCAGAGTCAACATTACGTGAATCGGGTTCGGGTCAGAAGGATTCAGAGCTGCTGCTTTGCTGTCTAAAACTGAGAGTTCAGTTGTGAGACTTGAGCGTTGTGTGGCCTCATGTAGCCACCAACAATCCCATTTCAGGTTGGTCTGTCCAGGTATTTTTGTCTGTTTTTTTCTTTTTCTTTTTTGTGAGAGACACTGGTGTGTTGCTACTTTTAAAGCACCAATCAAGTGTCTAGAAATCCAGACATACTGCTATCAAATTTGATGGAGTTTTCTCAGTGGGTCCGTCTAGCTAACCTCCAATAAACCTCATAAATTATGCCCAAAGGTCTTGGGGAGCCAATCAGATCAGTCTATCCTTGTAGAGCATCTGCACAAATGGTTACATTTGTCGAAATGTTGGGTACAATTTTCATTATACTGGTTTCTCTCCATGACACCCTCCCATTGACTAGTTTTGCATCATGTTGAATACGCTGTCTTGTTCATCGCTCTGATTGGTTGTAGCGCTCATCAGCTCTGGCAGATGCAGTTTGAGAACCAACCGTTGGGCCCCGCCTCCTGGATGAGGAGGTCCCACGTTTCGTTTGAAGAGCCTACGTCTGCCCAGATGTTGGGCCTGATCTCTCAGAATAACCAATCTCCCCAGTAGCCAAGAAGATGGCATTCGCCATGTTTCCCATATAATAACAAACATTGCTTCTGCCGTTGTTGGTGTTTATACGACTGCGTTGTTCTGTAATTCCACCACCAACCACTAGGTGGCAGTGTGAGTTGTTTTCCTGCATGTGCACAGAGCCAAGTTTCCTTTTGTTTACTTCCTATAAATAAAGTAGATTTAACGTGAATGAGAACCTTTTTGCAGACATTGCAGCAAACTACATTTCTACCCAACCAGCAGCGGGAAATTTGAAAATCAATCTACCAATCACGTTTCTTTCAGTCCCGCGTAGTTACATTTGGAGAGAAGTGTATGTCAGCCTACGCCGTTGCTTGGCCTCCAAAAAAGTCCCACGGCTGGTTTCCTGGGTGACTTTGACAACCGTGACCTGAAATTGTTTGATTTCAGCTGCGAAGCTTTTAGGCCTTTAGAAATGTTTCTGAGGAGGAAGGAGAGGTGGTGGGATGTGGTTTACTCTGCAGATGGAGACACCATCATTATTATTTTCTTTAAAAAAAGAAAGAAAGATGAGAGATTCAGCTGGTGAGCCGTGCCCACGTTTTAATTAAATCGTCTGATGTGGGGCTCTTGGTCTGCTTTAACTGTGGGAATGTGGCCACGTGAGCAAGAAAATGCTGCTCGCCACTGCCGAAGTGGCTGGATTCACAATCAAAAGATAAAATAAAATAAACACCATTTGGGTGATTTGAACCTGCTCACGGTCTCCTCTTCTGCATCCTCCAAACACTCGGGAGTCTCCCTGGGAGCCACTGGAAGTCTCCAACCCACCCTTTATGACAACCGCCATCCAGCTCAGTCATGCCACACTCCCTTTACACCCTGACAAGACTCTGCACGCAGGACGAAGCACGATCGTGACGTGCGACGATCTCAGCGGAAGCTGGATTCCATTAGAGACCAACAGGGACAACAGGGCCCCCTCGGTCCCTTTGGTCTTAAAGCAGCATATGACGAAGAGCCCGAGGGCAGGAAGCCACTCGGTCTTACATAATCCAGAGCTCGAGCTTTCATAGGAGCGGGATATCAGCACCGCAGTGATATTGATAATGGTGATTTGATAATGACAGTCAGACAGCAGAGCATGATGGGAGTTTATGCTTTTCATGCGTTTCAGGTTGTGATGTATCGTCCCATTTACTTTGAAGAAATAACATGACTGTGATCTTATGTGGGGTGGGGGTGGGGGGTTAATTATGTGCAGCCCTACACAGAGACAGACAGTGTTGAGGAAGGATGGGGGGGTGTGGGGGGGTGGCATATGGTCACATGAGAGGCACAATCAGCAGCTGAAGAGCCACAGCCCGGCCTCGTGTGTGTGACACGCGTCATGGCAACAAACATGTACGTGGCGTGTTTCTGGAGCGTCGAGGTTGTTGTACGTATGAGCGGCGGCAGGGTGGATTGGCCTGAATTGAGAAGAGCCACCTTTTTGATTTTGAGCTGCCCCCCCACCCCACCCCACCCCTCGTTCCTGGCAGGCTGGCCGGCCATAAGGTGGGGTGGGGCCTGAGGATAATGGCAGCAGAAGGGAGAGGAGGCCGACAGCTGGCGAATTCTGCCCCAATATGTTTCCATGAAAGAGGCGAGGAAAAATTCAGAAGACACGGTGCCCGAACGACACACTCGGCGGCGAACGGGGGAAGATTAAGAATAAAATTAGTTAACATCTTGCCCGTTTCACCCCACGATGCACATTTCGGCGCGGGAAGGGAGAGGGGGGACTAATTGCAATGGCCGTTCACATTACAGCGACACCCCTGAAAAAAAGAAAAGAAGGGAAAAAAATCCTTCCAGTTAATTAGAAGAAGTCATGTGTCACCTCCCGAAGCTCGTTCAGCACACACAGATGCGGCCTGGAGTGTTTCAGCCAATCCTGCAGCATCTCGCCGTCTCTCTGCTTCCTGCTTGCATGTCCTGTTTTCCCGTCCTGAGCATATTGTGAATCTAAAATGCAAATTAATTCCTTTTCCCCCTCCTCTCTTTCCTTTTTGTTGTTTTTTTTTCCTGCCTCCAATCATCATGCCTCTAATGAGGTGTAAAATATGTGCATTAATGACAGAAAAGTTATTTAGAGCTGGGGGAGAGTTAATTGGTTTTAATCACGGCCTACATCCATCTGGTTACGAGAGACAACAAACTACTTCATCCTGATGCCTCATTAGACATATTGCAAGTTGCTACGACTGAAGGAGACGCTTTTATTCGGCTTGATTTTCTCGTTTGTGAGGATTTTTCAGGAGGTTTTTAGACCGAATCGGCCCAGACTACAATCATACCTGCTGCTGTTTTGAAGAACTTGCTATTATGTGACGGAATCACTTTTTAAAAACAATTTAATTCATCTAACTTGTGTGTTCATGGCTGTCAGATATATCTGTGTGAACAGCAACAAACTTTTAGAAATAAAGTTTATTTACATCAGACGTTCTGGGTTCAGCCGTGAAAGTACGAGGCATTCAGGTGCAGGTCGGGACTTTTCCCAACCCAAACTCGCCCCACACACACACTTCATCGTAACCTGGACTGCACGACTTAAATCAATCGTAAGTTCGGTCCGTTGAAGACTTTTCAACTTTCGACACGTTGTGCGTCAGCCAATCAGGTTGCGGCTAGACAGCAAGTGTGATTATGTTTAGCTTCACTAAATAAAGCTACTAAACTCTCAAAATCGCTTTTATGTCAGTAAAGAAAGTTTTATTTGGTGTCAAACTCTGATTCCAGTTCTGTCGTCAGATTCACCACAAGTTCTGGTCCTGGACTCAGTCATCAAAAAAATTAATTAATTAATTAAGTTTTAAAAAGGTTCAATTCAGTCATAAATAAATAAAAGTAATTTCTTTCACTGTCGTGATGTTTATCATAAAGATTTTGGGTTTTGTAGCAAAAATCACAAATTCTTATTCTACAATCTCAAATTTACAAAATGACTTTTTTTTCTATAAAAAAGCTAATTTTGTCATAAAATGGTGATTTTGTAACATAAAAAGTGAATATTTTGTCATAAAATTTGAAATTTCACAAAAATTCTGACTTTTGTACTAAAATAAGTTGTTTTCTGTTAAAATCAGAAATTTAAGCAAATTTTATTGTAAAATTGCAAAATGTAGCCAAATCAAGAACGCTTTTCTCAACAATCAAGACTCATCATCACAAACGTCACAAAATTCTAACTTTTTAACTTAAAATTACAATTTTTGAGGAGAAAATATCGGTTTTACAACATTTTGACAAAATCAGCTGAAAAATTGCAAATTTTGTAACTTTTTGTCCTAAAATCACAAATTTTTGTTTTTATTATATAAAAAAGAGAAAAAGTAAATGTTACAAAAATCACAAGCTTTGAAAAAAAAGAGCAACTCTCGTTGCAAACGTTCCACTTTTGGACGTGAAGCAGCTGTTTCTCTCTGTGACATCAGCACGACTCAAACCAGCAGCTGCACCGAAACCTCGTCTTCGCTCGCTCTCGCCGGCCAGAAAAATCAAAGTGGCGAGCCGTATTTGGCACGCGGACCTCGGCTTTGACGCATGTGCCTTCGGGGGCGCCTGTTTACAGCACGATGACCTGAAAATGGCGGCCACTTAAAATAAGAAAACTCCTGATTAGAACTTGTTTCAACTTACTGGTAACCTAAACTGGAACAGCGCCTCCACGTGCCGTCCTGTCTCCATGATCAGAAGGTGCTTACCGTGAGTTTAAAACGGGTCATTGGCGGCGCCGCCGTGGAACATACATTTAGTTTCACCGTGTTGGAGCGTTTCCGCTGGTTCTCGCTGGGCTCTGTCTCTGCTGTCATTCTTCATCCGCTAAGCTGAAAGATGCTCTTGCCATCTGTCGGCAGTGTGACCATGTCCAAAGGACCATGTTTCCGAGGATCCTAACAGGCCAAGATCTGAAATGTGTGAACTGCAGGCCTGCTAATCTGAAGTGTTGATAAGAGGCTTGAAAACACACAATGTGTGACTTGCAGCATGAAAACCAGGACTTCGCTGGGGACCAAGCCAAGAGACAGAGACAACAAAGAGGAACCTTAAAGAATTCAGAAGAAATAAAACCCCACAGAATGTTTTCTTATTCCATCCTCCACTAATGTAAAACCTCACACCCTCTTTTTTTTTTAAATGTTTATAAATTTTATTACACTTTTGCTCCTTTCCACTGAGTTTTACTCAGTTTAAAAAAAACAAAAACTGGAGTCAGTTTTTAGTAAAGACGTGATTTATTTATCTACTGGCATTTTTACAAAGATTTCATGAATGAAACCCAACGGTAATCCAGCTGTGAGTGGTCCGGTACGTTCTGTACCGATGGCATGGACGTGGCTTGGAGGGGTTCTAGACCTGTTTCATGAGGAGTTGTGTTTAGTGAATGTACAAATGCACCCAAACATAACTTTTATCATATCACTTTTACCATCATTAATCCTTCTTATTTAGTTATTTTATTTGCATCGTTCAACTGGTTTTTGTCACTTTTTGCTGCAATAAAACAATTTCCCTCCAAACGTCTATAACTGATCTTTGGTAAAACATTATTTGCAGATCCAAGCACTGAGTTTATGAGATAGAACTGAAACCCTTCTAATCAATCAATCAATCAATCATAGTTTGACAATATTAAATTGAATATACTTTTTTTTTTTTTTACTTCAGTTAAATAGTTTTTCCTTTTTTTGCTTTAAGTTGTGCATAATGTAGCTTGTGTTGTGTGGTATTTTCTTAGATCCACAGGCAGGAATTTGGATATTCTGAACGTTATAATTCACTGAAACATTCATTTTAAAACTCCTTTCAGCAGTTCGGGTTGTTTTTTTTTACACCATGACAGTGTTTTCATGCGCCGTTTCCAAAAACGTTAACCAGTTCTGCCACAGAATGTCTGGATCACGCTCAAGGTCTCCACTCAGACAGCACTAATGCTCCCTGGCAACAGCGTTGCATGATGGGAACGGGATGTGTTCAATTGGTTAAAGTTTGAGGATCCAGGCGAACACACACTCACACACACTCACACACACTCACACACACTCACACACACGAGAGCACTGAGGCTGTAAAAACCGCAGTGGAGTTTTACATCTGTCTGGCCTCATCGCTATGCACAGAGCCTCCAGCCACATCATCTCTCTGCATCCGCCGGGGGGGTAGAGCACCCTGGCCGCGATACCGCCCTGACAGATTACCGCCCTAAACAGCGAGAAAGAGGCCTGCCAGCAACAGCTGTCCTTTAGCATTGGAAATGCTAAGCTCCCCTTTGACAAAGACCGGACAGGAACGGGAGTCAACAGCGCTCTGCCCTGCAGTGGTTGCTAACATCTTGTAACTTTCTGTGCTTCAAACCACTTCTGTTGTGTACTTCTGGATCAACACAGCTGCCGAGTTGTAATATATATGGTAATTTTTTATATTCTGGGCCCATCTGATGCCCGTTTTAGAACACTGAGGGAAAAAAGCGAAAGCAGAGTCGCGAGCGCTCTTGACCCCGAGCGGCGCGTTATCAGGCTGCTATGCAAATGAGGTCAGAGGAGAGGAAAGCAAACAAATCTGTTAATTGATACATCCTGTCGGCAGAGGGCCTCTGGGATTACCTGGAAGAGCTGCGGTGTCACCGGCGGCTACCCGGGACACACGGCAAGAGTTTAAAGTGCAGCTAATGGGGCTATTAGTGGCCATCTTCTGCAGGCTAATGGCGACCATTTCACTGGCTGCTGAGAGGCGGCAGAGCTGTCGAGGACCAGGTCTTCAGAGCGACCTGCGACGACCCCGACGTACAAGTGTGCGGGCGAGTTCAACAGCCTCTCCAGAAAAAAGCCATCAGTGGCAAGAAGACACTAATTAAGGTAACGCGGGCAGCTAAGTCCCACAAGTGCGGCACACAGTTGGAGTGTATACTGAACCTTGTCATGTAGGTCACTTTGGAGCTTTTAGCAAAGCTATGCATATTAATGGCCTTACAGCGGGCGCTGCCTCCATGCTCGCGGGGGGGCGCGTGGGTTGGGGATGCGTACAAAATGTGGGGCTGTTTTCTGAAACATATGCATTGCAAATAGAGATTAGGGCTGGTTACCATACGCTCAGTCCCTGTGGACTTTTCTGTACGAAACGAAGGAAATATTTATAGTGAGAGGCAGGAGAGAGCATCAAATATTGATACCAGAGGTGGGGCCAAGTCTCAAGTCTTTGTCTCCAAGTCCTGAGCCAAGTCTTGAGTCCAGACAGGCAAACTCAGAGTCAAATCCCAAGTCAGAAACTTCAAATTTCAAGTCCAACAGTGATGACAACGTTAAATGAAGAGGAGAACGCTCCTGACTTGACCTCTTTTTTTTATTTCACATCAGGAACAATGGGTGCTCTTCTGCAGGGTAACATAAATATCTTTAACATCCATAAATATATATCAAGCTTGCTAGTTTGTGTGAATAATGTAAATTCAGCCAGATACTGGAAATCCTGAAACCAGTTACCTGCTCATTCAAAAAAATAATGTCCCCCTCAGGATGAAACACGCCCTCTTTTTTTTATTTTTTATTAATAAGTTAAAATAACTAAAGGAAACCTATATTATTGTGCAGAATAATAACGCAGGACTCCAACCATCAACAACCATCAGGCCATGCTAACCTCTGACACCACTTCACTTCATTTAAAGGTTATTTGCACCACTTTTTCATACAGACAGTCATTAGCACTGTTTTATAGATATTTACCTCGCTTTCTGTTCACATTTTGTTTATTTGCAGAATTTTAAAATCTGTTTTTATCTTTGGTTCAGTACTTAAACTAGCGAAAGAGGAAATGTTGCATCTTTAACATTAACATTACAGGTCAGCATGAGCGCAGTCAGGCGGTGGCTACTCAGCTAAGGTGTGCATGCTCCAGGAGGCCTCCACTCATTTCCATTAACCGCGACCAACACGTCGTCGCCCTGCGGTCCGGAAGACAGGCTTCAAACCCGACTCCCAGCTGGAACGCCACATGTCTGTTTCTAAGGTGTAAAAGGATTTAATTTGTTGTTTCAGAATCACTTTCTGCTCTACATGCAGCATTTTTGATCTTTTCTGCACACACACACACACACACACACACACAGAAATCCACCAGGCTTAGTTCCCAAGGTAACAAAACTGGATTTCCAACTTCAAACTCTGAAATTAAAGCACGAGCTCAAAATCTTCCTGACACTAATCGAAGCGGGAAATGTGGCACAGAAGTGCTCATCAGGTGTCACACGACTGCCAACTGAACCCACGGTGTCGTGTCGTGCGCCCGCCTTTACTCTGATCTCCCTCACTTCAGCGGCATGCATGTGGCGCGGATCTTCGGATGAGCCTCGCAAATCGTCTGCCGCCACGTCAGTCAAGCCTTGTTTACAGATATCCAACATCCTTTTCCTCCTCGCTCGGATGCCTCGCTGCAAAGTCGGTCGGGGATGTGTGATGTACATCATCGGTAATCAGATAAGTTGGATACCATCCTCCTGCTTTCCCTCCAAAACAACATGTCCACTGAAGTGAAAGCCAGAGTGCAACTGTCACATTAGCAGCCAGAAAGTGCTCCCTCCGCTGCAAGTCTGGTAAACAAACCCAGAAAGATGCTTCGCGTGACAGACAGACGGACGGCTCTTTCAGGCGAGTCCAGAGTCTCGCTGGAAAGACCCGCCATCCTCTCCCCTCTGTTGTCAGTCGAAACTCTTAACTAATTAAAATGGCAGAGTCGGGGCGAATATTTGAATATGCATGACAGAGTGTCGCAATCATGAAAAAAGAAGAAGAGTTTGTTGAGGTTCCTAATTATGTGGTCAACAGTCAGTCATCTCCGAGCTGTTTTACCTTCTCTTTAATTTGCACATGAAATGTTCCCTCTCACAACGACAACCTGCATTTTGACCTCGCATCGGCCCGCGTAAGCTTTCAAGTGTGGCTCTTTAATGAGGCATTTCGCATTCTCTGAAAGGGCTTCGTCTAAGAACTGTGATTAAACCCTCCCCAAACGCAAATAACTGTTGTTTGTCACTTTCTTTTTAATGAGCAGTGGCCCCGTTACAGTTCCCCTTTCCTGCAGACCCTAATGGAGACGTCGCTTCTTTATTATTTTTTCCCCCACAGCGACGTTCTTCGGTGGGGAGGCGACTGAATCTACCACTTGATAAGTTTTGCTCTGAGCAGTCTGGCGAAGTTGTCCAATTATTTTTGAATCCCTGGATGGCAAACAGGATGGAAACGGCCAATTATTGGAATGTGATTTGTTGAAATGCGCAAAAGTAGTGTCACTTAAAATCTCATTAGGCCAAATAGGAAATGCTTCTAAATGATGGACTTGTGGTTAAGGTCATGAAGATAGTTTGCAGTCATTAACCTAACATTTGTGCCCCCCCCCCAGAATCCCATCTTCCCTCTTCTGACCATCCCAGCGTTTACCTTCACCTGTCAGCTAGATGTCTCTGTAGGACACCAACGAACATGGCCGACCTCCAGGTCTGTCCTTCATCCGCTTTCCTTCCTTCACCCAGCTGGCTATCAGCAGGAGTGTCCCCCCTAGAACTGATCCAGGTCCTGGTCCAGGGAGTTTATTTCTTGCCACTGTTAGGCTTTGCCATGTGCTCGGGGGGTCATGATCTGGGTTTCTGTGAAATGTCTGGAGATGCTGATGTTGTCAATAGATGCTATATTAATAAAAACTGAATCGAATTCATGTAAAGGGTTACATTTACTCAACCAAACTTAGAAAGCGGAGTTAGTAATAACGAGGATGAGCACAAAGAGCGTACTCAGTGCCGGCTCCTCAAAGCGGCAGGCATCCCAACTCCCAGCTGGAATGCCGAAAGCCCCTCTTTTTCTGTTTCTAAGGTACGAAGAAGAATTTCCAGTCAGACCCTGTCCCGCTTGCCAAAAACACTGCTCATCCAAAGTCATTTGCAGCAAAGTCCATTATCATCATCACTTGTGGTGATGAATTCCCTGCGATGGTGGCAGGCCAGCAGCAGCCTCCACTCATAATGACATTCTGCTCTTGTTGGCAGTCACTCCCCGTCAGATGGCTCCTTCCCAACAGCAGCATGTCAGACAGTGCACATGCACAATACTGGGCCCAGTCTGAACCCCACAAAGAAAGGGACAGCGGGAACGGCGCTTGAAAGGCAGACTGCATGTGTGGGGAGGCTACGGCGTTCAGTGTGAAGTCAGCATGCTAGTTTTAATGTAATCACCCGTGATGTTCGGAGGTAAATACACTTTGCTGCGCTGCTTCTGCACTAAGTGATGAGTGAGTATTCACCATTGACTGTAAACTATCCAGTCATGTGACCCACTGGTTTCCACAGAGAGCCTTTGAAGCCCATTCTTCCTCCAACTGCATGGCGCTGTGTTGCAAAGAGGCGGGACAAAGCTGTCAAAGCCAACGGCTGAGCCAGCGGCTAGCTGTCAGTCAAGCATGTCAAACGATGTCTGGGCATCTGATTGGTCAGCTTTACTGCTTATTATAAATTTACAAAAAAATCCACCCTCCGTACATGTGTCATGGATGAAATATAAGATAAGATAAGATGCATTTTATTGATCCCAGGATTGACGTTATATACGATTCAATATATGTAACCATTAAAAAAATAGATTTTGTACCACGCTGCAAATATGTTTACTCACGCAAAGTTGGCACTTTTAACATGGAGATCAGTGGTTCGTTTGGGTGAATAAACTTTCTGTGAAAACCATGAACTCAGATCCCAGCTAGACCCTCAGCTATGTCCCGCCTCCTCTGCTGTTGATTGACGTGGCGCTGATGTGATGCAGAACCGAGGAGAGACGATTGAAGTCTCAGTTACAGATTTCAGTTTCTTGGCGACAAATTCTGAGATGTTAGTTCTCAGATTTTAGACTCTGATTCCTAAATTTTGGGTTTTGATTTACAGTTTGGCTCTGAATCGGCTGTCCGTCAGAAATGACACACAGTTCTCACATCTTGGTAAGATCAGTCACTCTGTCGAGTGGACGACATGTATTTTGTCTTTGTGCTGCTCTGCTCTGGTCCTTCTGTTTGGCATCAACATGCCTGCGTTTCTGTGGCTGGTCGGTAGGCGCTGCGCTTCATCAGAGATTGCTCCTGAAAACTCTGAGATTAGAGGATGATGATGCTGTAAAACAATTACAATGAGAGAAAAAAAGCTTTGGAGGGCTGAACAGTTGGTCTCAGCTGTGTGGGGCTGCACACAACGATGCACATCATCTTGTCAGGTTGAACACAGAGGCAAAGAACCGTAATATTATGTTCTTAGCAGCACTGCAGACCACCTGTGGTGCAGCTCCTGGTCAGTGGGCATCATCGGTTAACTGCTGTTTAGGTTCATGCTACAATGCATCAGAATACTCGTGTGCTGACTGCAGTTTTAGGTGACCGCAGGTCTTGCACCACGTCTTTGAAGACAACAGGACACGGGAAGGTTCAATAGCGGTTTCAGAGGGAGCGTCATGCGGGATTTCCTCCTGGTGAAGGCAAGTGTGTCCAGGACTTTGTAAAATGCTTTACAAGGGCATTAAGATAAAATAAAATAAAATAAAATGAAATGAAATAAAACACACCCTAAAGAAATGAGTTAAATGAGCCTCAGATCTCTGACGCTGATCGTTGTTGAGGCGACAGCCTGGATGTGGCTGACTTCTAACCCGGGTTAAAGTTTAAACACCTCTGGATTCAGACTGGGCAGCAGCTTTTATTTTTCCCATTTTGCTCGTCAACATACAGGATACAAAAAAAACAAAAACCTGCTCCAGGCATCGAGTCAAGTGGACCAGAGTCACTTTCTGAAAGAGCTGAGAACAAGCCTGCACAGATGTCTGGACTGTTCATGTTCATCCTTTGTCCACAGATTATTGTCTGTCTGTCTCGTATTTTATTTATTTTATGGTATTTTTCTACTGATTTTATCTGTACAGTGACCCTGAGTGTAGGAAAGGTGCCTATAAATAAAATGTTTTATTAGTTGTAGCACATCTGATCAACAACAGCGGTCCAAGTATTGATCTTTGAGGGACTCCATGGCTCAGATTTACACTCACTACGGAAACGACAAGATCTGATTTGATCCAACTGACAGCTGGACCTGATGACCTGGATTTTATGGTCTGGAGTGTCAAAGGCTGAACTAGGATTGGATGTTAGGGTTTAAGAAACAGTTCAGCAGAGTCAACGCAGCTTTCCCAATAAAGAGTCTGGGTTTGTTTGATACTGAAGGTTCCACGTTTCCTTCCTTCAGACGGGCTTCACGTCTGCAGGTTTGAGCCATCAGGGAGAAGCGCCTGAGAGGAGCAGATTATTGATGATTTTCTGCACTTTTACTTCACTGCACCTTTGAGCCCCCCCCCCGGTTCAGCGCCCATGAGGCAGCAAACTAAAGTCAGTGTTTTACAGAAAAATTGCAAAAAGTCAGAGTTTTACATAACTTTTTTTTTTTTAATGATTAAAACATGCAATTCTACAAAAGTCATGATTTCCAACCAAAAGTTGGGATTTGTATTGACGTTTTATGACAAATTTTTGATGCTGCCAAATCTGCAATTTTACCAAAAGTACTTTTTTGGACATAAAGTCAAGATTTTAAATTAAATCGTTTCAGCTTTTTGAAAGTCAATATTTTACAACAAAATGATTTATTATTAAGTTAAAAAGTCACAATTTGATCAAATCTATGCTTTTATGACATAAGGTTGAGTTAAAGTAATAATTTTATGTATAAACTGCTATGTATAAACTATGTATTACTGCAAAAATTCTTACGAAAAAATACAAATTTGACCAAATTTTGACATTAGATTGTAATTTCATGTAAAAAAATTGTGATTTTTATATGCAATATAATATTATTATATATAATAATATGTTATATGCAAAAAAAATGTAATTGTGCAAAGTTTTTAATTTTACCACAAATCTTACTTCCTTAAAAAGAAAACAAGTGATTAAAAGAATTAAAAGTGTTGACTTGTGAATATGTTCACGCATGACCCGCTGACAGTATTTGTAGTTTGAATAAATAATAACTGTATGTTAAGGAATTGTTATAGTCGCTGATGTGGCCCATCATGTGATTCATCATTGGTAAAATATTTCTAAAAATGCCATTAAATAAGAGAAAAATGGAAAGCGAAGTCCAGTGCATGCGGATCAGCCGTTCAGTCCTTTGGTGTCATTTGACTTCCTGATAAATATTTAAACGCAGCAGAAAGACTGACTTATGAGGACATCTCGACAGCGCGGAGCGAGACGCCTGAAGGTAACTTGAAGAGCGAGCTGATATCAAGGGATTTGTGAGCGCGCGGCCTGGCAGGCAGCGCTCTCTGCTGCTGCTGACAACCGCTGATGGTGACCAGGTGGGAGATGTTATCCTAACAGTCTGGAACTCTTGTGAATTATTTGCTGATAGATATAAACAGCTGTTATTCTTGGTAATGGAAAGCAATTAGAAACATCTGCATACTTGGCTGTGAGCGATGCCTCCGAGTGGTGACTGCGGCTCCCAGGTGCCGCTGGGAAATAATTACATCATCGGGGCAGGGGCTTTGGCTGCAGGACCGTAAGTGATGAGCGAAGACGAACGCAAAGAGGGACATGAACACACATAGAAGTGTCTGTCAGTCTTAAATGTCCATTACATCGTTCTCACCAAAGTCAAACAATCACTTTTAAAAAGTAGCAGCATTGAGCTTACCTGCTCCAGTTGCTGGTCTGAACCAGTGACTGTAAATACTGGACAAACTATCAGGCCATGTGACCCATGAATTTCTGCAGAGAGCCTTTGAAGCCCATTTTTCCTCCAACTGCAGGACGCCATGTTGCAAAGAGGCGGGGCAAAGCTGTCAAAGCCAGCTAGCTGTCAGTCAAGCACATCAAATGATGTCCAGGCATCTGATTGGTCAGCTTTGTTGCTTAGTATAAATTTATCTGATGTGGTACAAAAAAAACCCACCTCCATATAGTTGTCTTGGATGAAATATGGAACCACAGATGAAACATAATATGTTTATATAATTAATAATTTTTTGTACCAGGATGTAAATATGTTTAATTCTGCTGCAAAGTTGGTACTTTTGCTCTGTTTTGGAGCCAGCACCTCCTGGTCAGTGGAGGAACTGCAACAAAACGTACTTCCTGGATGAGCTTCAACCTGGAGGTGAGATGGTTGCTGATTGGTCCAGACTGAGGCAGCTCTGACGGCTGAAGTCAGTGTTTCCAGGTGACCCTGAAAGGAAACTGTGGTATTAACCACAAATTTATTTATTTATTTATTTCAACTGGCCATTTTGACTGTCACAACCTGCCACATACGGAAATCATCTCCTTTTTTCCCTCCATTATTCTGTTTAGAGCTGGAAAACACAAGAAAAACTCACTTTTTCTGACTTTCCAGTTTGATTCTGAAACATAAAAAAACAAAATGCAAGACTTTTTACAAAGTTTCTCAATTTTGTCAAAACTCATGTTTTGTTTTGTTTTAATTTTGTGATTTTAGGACAAACAGTTGAAATAATACAAAATTTTAGGAATATTGCAATTTTATGTCAAAATGTTGCAAAAAGTTGATATTTTCCAATAAAGTGTGGATTGCTGATAAATGTCCACCCACCCATCCATCCACCCATCCACCATCCACCATCCATCCACCCATCCACCCACCCACCCATCCATCCATCCATCCATCCACCCATCCATCCATCCACCCACCCATCCATCCATCCATCCACCCACCCATCCATCCATCCATCCACCCACCCACCCATCCATCCATCCACCCATCCATCCACCCATCCATCCACCCATCCATCCATCCATCCATCCATCCATCCTCCCATCCACCCACCCACCCATCCATCCATCCATCCATCCACCCATCCATCCATCCATCCACCCATCCATCCACCCATCCACCATCCATCCATCCATCCATCCACCCATCCATCCATCCATCCATCCATCCACCCATCCATCCACCTATCCATCCACCCATCCATCCATCCATCCATCCATCCATCCACCCATCCATCCACCCATCCACCATCCATCCACCCACCCATCCATCCATCCATCCATCCATCCATCCACCCATCCACCATCCATCCACCCACCCATCCATCCATCCATCCATCCATCCATCCACCCACCCATCAAGGTTAATTATTAATATTCTATGATTAAAAAAAATCACAATAAATTTTTACATTTTATGACATGAATTTACATAAAGTTCAAGAACTGACGTGACAACATAAACGGTTGAGAAAGTAAAAAGTAGCTGTCCCTTTAACGGTAACCATGGTGATAATGCGGCCCAGGATGAAATAGAGTTTGACACCTCTGATGTAAACAGTATAATAGGGCATCTGTTTGTAATTTTTTTTTTTTTTAATGACAGAAAAAGAAGGCGATTTTGCCATATTATTTAGTGACAAGATGAAGTTAGACACCATTGGCACCGTCAGCACAACAGGTGCCGCGTGACAGAAGTGATCAACATTTCTTGGTATCAGAGCATCTGCAGCCACGTAAAGCTGCACTTCTTAGTGTCTCAGTAAAGTCCATACAATCACATTTCAATCTTTTATTGATTTCAGTCATGAAGATGTGTGGAGGACGGGCACGGACGCTTTAATGAACATGTTTAGCCACAGATGAAGACTGCAGACATCTGTGATCATTTATTCAGACTTCCCAGTCATGTCAAAGATCTGTCTGTGATATCTGATTTAATCTGAATTCAGTCTAAATAGTGATGGCTGAAAGTCATTTGTTGTACCTTGGAAAGGCCTTTGTTGTCTGTTTGTAGCTCTTTATCTCAGGTTATTTCACGCAGCTCTCGTAAAAAAAAATATATTCCAAAACCTATAGAAATATGATAAAGTTGCAGAAATTGTGAGATGCTGAATTGTGGGAGAGATTTGGAGTCTGAGGCCTGAGGTTGAATTCTTAGTGTTTTTTTTGTCACTTCTGTGACAGTCCACAGTGTAACACACTTATATTGTATAAAAAGAACTGGACAGACCCTCTACAACACGCGTGTCAAAGTCAAGGCCCCTGGACCACGTCTGGCCCACCACTTCATCTTATCTGACCCACAAGATGAAGTACTGACATCAAAAGTTGAAATGATGCAAAATTAGTAATTTTACAACTGTGTTAAAATGTTTCAAAATATTGATATTTTCTAACAAAAGATAGAATTTTAAGTGAAAAGTGTGACATTTGCGTTTGTACGATATAACGTCTTGGTTGCTGGAAAATTGTCATTTAAAATTGTCATTTAAAATAAAAAATTTTTTTTAGAAAAGAAAAAATTTTAAATTTGTGATTTTAGATGAAAAATGTGATTTTACTGCAAAAGTCTCCATTTTATAACAAAAACAATCTTTATAAATTAAAATAAAGATGGTATATTGTGAAATTTTCCAACAAAATATACATACATAGCTGGTAGAGAAAGTAAAGAATAACCGTGATGATGTGGCCCAGAATGAGCAGGCCGGATGTAGCCCCTTGGTCATATAGTTTCTTCCTGCTATAGCTGTGATAAATCCCTTTGTGACTGTTTTCGGATGGAAATGGAGACAAAATGTGGGTATGTGATGTTTTATTTCAGAGGCATTTTAACAGTTTTGAGCCTTCAGTGTGTAAAAGCGCTATAGCATCTTGTGGGTCTTTTTACTTATACAAATGATTTAAAATAAAATCTTAAAAGAAGGGGAAAAAATAATTTTCTCATTGCTACTGTTTAAAAAAAAAGTCTTTATCATTACATTTTTATGAATTCAATACTTTAATATGTTCCTATAATTTGAATCAAAGTCTTTATTTGAACACTTTTTTTCCCCTTTTTTATTTTTTTGGCTGGATTGGCATCATATAAACCTCATCAGTTAGAAGCACAGACCCACTGAGACGTTGACTGAAACTGTCCTGATATGCAGTACGTCACGCCACAGTGTGTCCTCTAATTATGTTGTTTATGGAGCCGCTGACCCCTCTGCACCGCCCCGCTTTGTTTTCAAAAAAATAAAAAAAAGGAAAAGAAATAAATCCAGAGGCAGCGAGAGCCCCGACTGCGTGATGCCTCTGAATTTGCCCCCGCTAAAGCATGACTGTGACTCTCCGGATCCATCAATGTACAGGCCCCCACTGGGCGCGCTCATCAGCTGTAAATACCAGCAGTCTGTGCTGCCGCGGCGAAATGAGCGGTCTGGGAGATCGGACCATGTTGTGAGGTGGCAGGTTTGGCCTGATTGCTGAAGACTACGTCCTGGAAGCAGAAGGTCACCGGCCTGATCGGCTCAGCGGGAAATAAGTCCCGACTTGTTGTCCTTGAGCGGCGCGCCGACCCCTAAATGTGAACCTGCACACAGTTCACTCATCTATCAATTTGCTTACATCATGCTTTGCTAAAAAGAAAACGTCATGCATCGAGCCACGGAACTGAAAAGCTACGGGGGAACGCGTTTCCCGTCTCTCGTCCGAGGTCGTACAGTGTGAACCCGACATCTGAGATTATGACGGAAGTCTTTAATTAACCAGAGCCGATTCAAGTGACCGCTGTTCACCATCCAGACTACGACGTTGCATCATCGTGTTAATCCCTCTTAGAGAAACTTTTAGGTATAATTAATGAGCTTCAGGACGAACCTGGTGAGCAAATTCTAATTTTATAGAGGCAGGTCTAGATTTCTAGACTGAGGTACAACTGTAAACCTGATTGCAACAGGAGTCGTTCACGTGCGGAAACGTTTTCTGCAGCAAATGTCGACGCTGCTGGAGGAACATCACCCTGAAAAAACAACGCAGCAGAAACAGATGGGGCCAAATATCTCTTCTTCTGCATCGCCTGTGCAGCAGACAGCAGAAAGAAGCAGCTCCAACACAAAACATTATGCTTGTGCCTTTGTGTCGTCGGCTCTGTAATCCCCCGGGCAACAAACAGAGAACATCCGTCAGAAGGGATGAACCTGTGGGCCGTGAGCTGCGGCTGTTGCGGCCGGATACGCTGATGCAGGCTGGCGTACCTGTCACAGAAAGCTGCAAGCGCGGTTCAAAAACGAGGTGGCTGGTGTCACACGGGTCTGCTGAGGGAGTCCGTGATGAATATGAGCACAGTAGCGGCACGCCGCAAGTCTCCGTCAGCACTTTCTCATCCACGTTTTTGTTTCCCCTCCACTTTTGCTTCAACGGAAAGACTTCACGTGTCCTTTTCTGTTTCAGCCGCAATCAGTCAGTTTGTCTTTTTCTTTCCTCTTCTGCTTTTATCTTTGCTTCCATGTTGTTTGTTCTTATTTGTGTCTAACGTGAAAGTGTGACTGACCCGATAGGCCTTTAAAGATTGAGACGAAAAATAACATTGACACTACAAAGAAAAATACTTGATTGAAATGCAAAGGAGAACAATAGTGCTGAAATAGAAATCATGTGGATGGATGGAGGGGATGTTTATTGATATGACTGATTTGTTTTCAGATTTGACTCAAGAGAATAAATAAATAGCTAAATATTCATGTGTTCAGGGAAAGACATAATCCAGATGTGTTGAACACAAGGCTGGCGGGTAAACCTGGTCCTAGAGGGGGCACAAAGACGATTACATTCTTTTAGATCAAATATTTCTCAGCAAACTTCAATGAAACCGCATGTTTTATTTGGTACTCACATCGAAAAGTGGAATAACTGAGATGGAGAAACCATCAATACCAGTATTGATTTAACAACAAAAAGATACAGGTTTTTTTGTCATAAATTGTGATTTTTGGAAAATGTACTTTTCTTTCACAACAAAAAATTAATTAAAATATAACTGTAAAATTGTTATTTTATGTCGACATGTTGCAAAACCTTCATATTTTCCAACAAAAATTTGAATTTGAAGTTAAAAAGTCCAAAAAAAGTGGTTGAAGAAAAAGATTGTGATTTTATTTGAAAATTTTTAAAATATATGTTGAATTTTGAAATTTTATGACCAAATAAATTATTTTTTAAAAGAAAAAAACGATTATTCATAAACAATGTAACTTCAGTGAGAAAAAAAAGCCAAAATTTTATAAGAAAGGTTATAAATTTTGTGAAATTTGAGCTTTCATGAGAATTTTTTTTTCTGTTTAAATGACTGAGTCCAGGTTCCTTTGATGGTAACCATGGTGATGATGCACCCACGATGAAACAGAGTTTGACGAAAGCAATGACCTTAACGATGCAATTGTTGCTTTATATTAATCCGGAAAGAGTTAATAAAGTCATTAGGGGTGTGCAAGTCAGCCAGTATTTGTATCTGTATTTGTATTTGTTGATGGGGGGAAGTATTTATATTTGAATTCGAGTGAAATTCAAAACAGGCGTAAAAATAGTTTTTTGTGTTACACTTCTAATTTACGTTATAGTGTAAGTATTCTTTATTTATATCAATTATAATAATTATGGATATGCAATATTGGTTGATGTTTTTCCTTAAATCCAGCAATGAACATGTAACAAGGAACATCACTGAAAATAAATGAACATAACAGCCATTAACTTATCCATGGTTAAACCAACAATAAAATACCATTGTGAACATTATGAATCCACCACCACTTTCAGCTAAATTAATGAGTGACAGGAAGCTATGCTGAGGTTAACTAGTCTTATAGCCTACATCCTACATCCTACATCCTACATCCTACATCTTGCTGTCTGCAAAAGACAGAGTAAGCACCATATAACTCTCACAAGTACATACAATTCAACACAACTACACACGTTAACGTTATTCTGTCAACAGCCTATTGTCTAAATTAGCGAGCTAACAGAGCTACGTAAACAGAGCGAACATGAGAGACCCGACTGC